>PVLC010027807.1:0-21542 GCA_004027655.1 Graphiurus murinus
AAAGCAGTGCTGGGGGCTGCAATATTAAATAGAGAAGTTGGAAATACCTTGAAGGTGATGTCTGTACAGACTTGTTTATGGTCATGAAATAAATCATATCTACTTCTGGAAGAAGATAAGCATCAGGAGACTAGCAAGATTGTCTGTGTGTCTGGAGTGGAGTGAGAAGGTGGAGGGCAAAATTTAATTGTCCCCATGAATATCAGTGGGAAAGAGAGTAACACCACCAAATGGCTGAAGAGATGCTAACTTTTGCTTCCTCCTCAAATAGATCAGTTAGCAATCATTCACAGATAAAAACACCTAGAAGAAATCCTCAAATTGTGAGACTACGACTATGCATCCCACAGAACTGATAAATATCCACTTTGAAATGG
The DNA here is from genome assembly GCA_004027655.1 of Graphiurus murinus. Taxonomy (NCBI): domain Eukaryota; kingdom Metazoa; phylum Chordata; class Mammalia; order Rodentia; family Gliridae; genus Graphiurus; species Graphiurus murinus. The sequence goes on from PVLC010027807.1 coordinate 378, forward strand.
TGAGAGAAACAGTCATGCTTTGATAACGTCACCCTCCCCATCCCCAATCTGGTAATATACCACACAGAGAGAAATCCCCAAGCCCCATAGCTGCCACACAGGGAAAAGAGAAGGGGGAAGCAGACACCCAGTTTCCCTAGGATTCTGAGACACTTTCCAAGAAGCCCACTCTTGTTTTCAGCTCATGGTAATTTTGGAGGAAAGTGAATGACTTGACCAGCTGGGCCCAGATAAAAACAAGCAAGGAAGTGAAGTCTACAGAGACCAGCATGCCATTTTAGTGAAAACAGAGTGTCCCTGTCAGCAGTGGCACTCTATGAGAAATATCAACTAACTACATAGCCCACCTGCAAAGTCCCACTGGTAGCTCCCAGAAGAGGTGTTCCCGTTACTTGGCTTGAATCCTTCATTGGCCAGCCTCCAAGTCTACTTTTGCTCCATAATCTGCGGCCACCCAGGGAGGGATAAGACCCCCAGGGTGAATTCTGAGGTCTAGCTGGCTACACATAGAGTTTAAATAGTGCTCTCTACAGCTTCAAAGGCCATCTCCTGAGGCCACATAGGGAGGAACATTTTCAAAGCTGCAAATTACATCAACTAGCAGGCACTTGTTCTATTTTGCCAGGCCCATGAGTTTAAACAGCACTCCCTGTGGCTGCTTTAATGACCACCTGCCATACCTTGCCCAGAGAGGGATAGCACCAACTACAAATCACAGCAAAAGGCACACAAGTCTACCACATTTTAGAGTGTAGAAAACACTACTACAACTCAAAGACCATCTTCAGATCATGTTCAGGGAGGGATATGACCAGAGCTGAAAATCACAATACAAAGTAGACATTGGTTCTGCCATTCCTGGGAGTATAAGCAGTGCCTTGTGCCCTCGAAGACCACCTCCAGTCCCTGCACAGGGAGGAACAAGTCAACAAGTCCACTATAGCACCAAGAAATATACTCTGTGGCTCAGCCATATCAGAGGTCATAGCGGTGCCCACTCAGAAACTCAGCCTAGTTGCAGAGCTCAACTAGTGTCTTGCCAGATAGTAGAGCAGAATTCTAGCTATCCGCTACAATTGAATTCAGAGCAAAGACAACAACTCATCCATCTAGGGAACCTGCAAGCAATTTCTTTCTTCCCAGGGATATTACCAGCTGGCTCAGCCTGCATCATAGAATAGTAAAATAAATGAAAGTCTATCATTTCTAAAGGAGACCTGCCAAAGCCAGTAAAGGTGGGCCATCTTCATGAATGCATAAATACCAACATAAAGACACAAAGATTTCAGGAAATCATGACACCTCCTAAAGAATCTCCAAACAGCTCCCCTAAGGGAGACCTATGAAGTGTCAGAAATAATTCAGAAACAATCCTCGGTAAAAAGGTCAATAAACTATAAGAACATAGTGATAAAAATTAAATAAAGTTTGGAAAAGAATACTTGAATAAAATTAGAAGATTGACAAAGAAATATAAACAAATAAGAAACAAGAAAGTAGAGGTGAAATAGAATAATGGAAATAAAAATCCACTAAAAAACTTCAACAACTAGTTGAAAAAGACTCTGTGAGATTGAAGACAAAATATGTGAAATTAAGCAATCAGGGGAGCAAAAAGGAAAAAAACAGATAAAGTTCATGATAATTATGGGAAACTATCAAAAGCAAAACTTAAACATACTAGGAATCAAAGCAGATAGACAAGAAGAAATAGTGACAGAAACCTTATTTTAAGGAATACTGGGTGAAACCTTTCCTAATGTGAGAAAAGAAGCTAACACCTAGGTAAAAGAAGTACAGAAATTTCCAGTCAAATATAAGCCAATGAGTTCAGTATACATATAATAATCCAACTATCATATAATAATCCAACTATGACATATAATAATCCAACTATCAACTATTTTTCTATCCAAGCAAAGAAAAGTTTCAAAAGCAGCAAGAAGTAAATAAAATGCATTATATACAAATGAATTACCTTATAACTAATATCAGGCTTCTAAAAGAAAGTCTATAAGCCAAAAGAGACTAGGATGATATAATCAAAGTGAAGAAGGGAAAAACATTCCAACCAAGAATATTATACACAGCAACACTGTCTTTCAGAAATGAGTGAGAGCTAAAGACTTTCCAAGATAAATAAAAGCTGAGGAGGATCCCCTCACTCCAGACCTGTCTTATAGGAAACATTGAAGGGAGCTCTACAGACTGGAAGAGGAAAACACTAATGTGTAACAATAACAGCAAGTAAATATGAAGATATAAATCCACAGGTAGAAATACACATTCAGACAAATTAAAAAATAAACTAGTACTATAATACTGAGGAATAAACTTTCTATATCCTAAATAGGATTATTAAAGGACAAAACAATAATAAAAATTACAATAATACATTTAACTAAGGAGGTGAAAGGTCTCTGCAAAATCTACAACACATTAATAAAATAAATCAAAGAAGACACAAATAAATGGGAAAAAAATCCAAGTCCATGGATGGAGAGAATTAATATTGTTTAAATGTCCACATTACCAAAGCAATCTATAGATTCAATAAAATCATCAACATAATGATTTTGTTATTTTCCACAAAATAGGAAAAAAACCTAAAATTTATAAAGAACCACAAAACCCTTAAATAGCCAAAGCAATCCTGAGTTTAAAAAAAATCCTGGAGTCTTAACACTGACTGACTTCAAACTATACTACAAAGGTATAGTAACCAAAACATTATGGTACTGGCATAAAAACAGACTCATGGACTGAAGAAATAGAATGAAAAGCCCAGAACCTGAACACATTTGCAGTCAACTGATTTTTTGACAAAAGAGCAAAGACTGCACAATAGGGAAAGAACAGTCTCTTCAATAGAAACTCAATAGTCAGATGCAGAAGAGTCAAACCAAACTCCTATCCCTCATCAGTTACAAGTATCAACACAAAGTAGGTTCACTGAAATGTAAGATCTGAAACTATGAAAGTACTATATGAAAACATAGGAAGAAATACTTTGGGACACTAAGGTAAGGATTTTTTTTTATATTACCAAGAGAAAAATTGACAAATGGAATTATATTAGAGTTAAATGCTTCTGCACAGCCAAGAAACAAAAACCTAAGAGACATCCTATAGAGAGGAGAATTACTTGCAAACTGTAACTTCTAGAAGGAGTTAATATCAAGAATTTATAAGGAATTCAGACAACTCAATAATAACAAGAAATCCAATAAAAATTAGCTAAAAATCTTAATAGATATTTCTCAAAGAATACGTACCAATGGCCAGTATATTCATGAAGAAAATGTTCAGAATCACCATCAGAGAAATGGAAGTCCAAACCATAATGAGATATCACTTCACACTGACTAGAATGACTACCATGAAGATCAAAGACAACAAATGCCAGGATGTGGAGAAAGTACAACTCTTACACATTCTTTTTGTGGATGTAAATCATTATAGCCATTATGGAAAAGAATATGGAGATTCCCAAAGGCACCTAAGAATAGAACTGACATATGACTCAGAAGTTCCCTAGTAGGTATCTATTCAAAGAAATGAAATCAGTATATTGAAAATATACTTTTACACCCATGTTTATTATGGCACTATATACAAAAGGCAGGATTTGCAATCAAACTAAAGATTCATAGATGGATAAGTAGGCTAAAAAATGTGTACATATACAAAATAGAATATTACTCAGCCATAAAAGGTATGGAATCCTGTCATTTGCAATAATACAAATGGAACTGGAGGGCATTATGTTAAGTGTAATAAATCATGATTAGAAAGATAAGCTGTCTGGGTCAACATGCTCATTGTTTTAATCCAAAATTCCTGACCACACAACTTAGAGGAAGGAAGATTTATTTGCTCACAGGTTTTGGAGATGGGGGTTCTGTCCATGTGAGACCAACATCTGTGGAACTCAAGATATGGCAGCAGGAAGTGGAGAGAGACCTGGCAAAGCTCTGCTCTTACATCTTGGAGACTGTAAAAGGAGAGGAAGCAGGGGGGAGAGGAAGGATATACTATCTCCAGCTCCACACCCCCAAAGACTCCTCCTTACCAACCAAGCTAATGGAAACAAGTTATCTTGTTTCCATGAGGGTTAAGGGGGGAACATTCTAAATCCAAACCATTATATAAGCACTGCATGAATTCACTAATATGTGGAATCTAAAAATGTCAATATCATGGAAGTTAAGAGTAAAATGTTGATTTCCAGAGGCTGCAGAGAGTATGGGGAAAGAGGGTAGACAGAAGTTTTTCAAAGATACAGTGGTACAATTAGATAGGAAGAGGTAAATTCTGATGATCTATGTCACAGTAAGGTGAATATGTTAACAATAATGCATTGCATGTCTTGAATCAGTTAAAAGAGGATTTTGAATATGCTTACCATAAAGAATTGATAAGAATATAAGATGATAGATATACTAATTATGAAGTTGATCCTTACCCCTGGATCAGACCATCACATTGATCTTTGAAAATATACGAATGTATTATGCAAAATATTAAGATTAAATATTGAGGGGGAATGGGTCACACTGAGACTTGCAGATTATGTTCATTTATTTTCTTTCTTTCTTTTTTTTTGGTAGTACTGACGATTGAACCCAGGGACATTCTACTTCTAAGCTACACCTCCAGACATATTTTTAAATTTTTGTTTTGAAACGGAGTCGCTAGGTTGCTGAGAGTCTCACTATGTTGCTGAGGCTGTCCTTGAACCTGCGATCCTTTTGTCTCAGCTTACCAAGTACTAGGATGAGGGGCATGCACGTCATGCTCAGCTTTATGCTCGTTTATTTGGATTTTACTGTGAGAGAGATAGGGAGCCATTGGAGGAATTTGAGCAGAGCAGTAATATGATCAGAACAGGAAAGCTTGGCCTTTCCAAAGATTTATAAATAACTAAGTTATTTTACTACCTATGTTGAGTAAATGCACATTACTTATGCCTATTCAACCTCATCTGTTTTTATCCTAATTTTCAGCTACTTAGCTGGAATTGATTTATAAAATGAGACATAGAAATGTTTCCATGGTTTGGCTTTTCTGAGCAGACTAATTTCAGACCCCACAGAGTCACTTGTGAGATAGTCCTTATATCAACAGAATCTTTCTCAAAAAAGCTCAGTTCTGGATAGCTCCACTGAACTGCATGTTAGTCTGGGTGGTGACTGTTAGATATTGATAAATAATATGTGGAAAAGGAGAAGAAAATTTTTAGCAGCATATTGACACACAAGTGAAAGCACTACAGTGATTTAATAACTGCAAAGTGATGCTTAATGTTGTATGTGCCTTGTTACAGATGCACTTATAATTCCAGTTGCTGCATAAAATGATTACCATAGATGTGTTAACATAAGCTGTGTTTTAAAATTATTTTGAAAAGAAAAAAATAAAATTTGTGAGTCATTTAAAACCACCATTTTGAACATTAAAATGTATAGGATTGTGATGAATAACACACACGCACATTTTCCCTAGAAAACTGAGAAAATAATAAAATAACAAAAGTTTATTTCATGAAACACACATTATTTTGGCATCAATGGTTCAGTAATTCCTGATGTTTCACCTGACAATAGCTCAGATTGTTGCAATAAAGACTGTATGTTTGATTATTTGGATACCTGTCATGCATAACTAGAGGGCGGCTGTAAAAAACAGGATTAATCAAAGTAGGATTATAATTTTCTGCAACACCTGTTTCGACCAGCTGCCTCTGATTGTAGATTCTATTCCTCTATTCCTCCCAAATTACACAATAAAGCAATTTAGAAATCAGCGGAGAGACCAGTGTCGCTGTGCCAGAATGGAAGTCAAACATTAGAGCAGAGGAACCTTTGAGCTACCTGATTTAATTTGTTTAGATTATTTCAGAAAGAGTAGAGCAAGCAGATAATATAATATTTGGGAAATCCCCAAAGTTTTTGTTTTCAAAATTGTATACTCCTTCCCTTGTATCAATCTGAACAAAAATCCTAAGCACATATTACAAGAGAAAGAGATTACCTTTGAAACCAAATACTATTGATTTAGAAACTAAAATTATATTTTACTATTAGAATAACATGGAGAAGAATTCACAGAGTTCTAATATTTATTAAGTCCTAGACTGTATTCTCTTTATGACAAAACAGTGGACTGTGGTTTTTGAGAAACTATTCGGTCTATAAATGTCATTAAGAGATTGAGTCTGCTTGAAATATAAAGGATTTTCAGAAAAACTGCTGTTAAGCATTTTGGAAATATACTATTTATGAGTGTTTCATGAATGAAGTTTAGGTTAGGAAACAGTCTTGGTATCAATAACCTTACAGCAAGTAAAATTATACTTTCAAAATTATTTTTATTTTTTTACTTTTTTAAAATATCACTAGGTAACATTTAAGCTCACTTGTGTTTTAAAGGTAGGAGTGGCATTCTTAAAATGTATAACTATTATTACACTATTCCCACAATGACATATAAATTACAAATGAGATAGACTTCTTTTTTTTTGCAGTACCTGGGATTGAACTCAGGGGCATTCTACCTCCGAGCTATACCCCCAGCCCTATTTTTTATTCTTTATTTTGAAACCAAGTCTCACTAAGTTGCGGAGTGCTTCACTAGGTAGCTGAGGCTGGCCGTGAACCCGGATCCTCTGGTCTCAGCCTCCCAAATTCTGGGATTACAAGCGTGCGCCCCCACGCCCGGCTTTGAGATAGACTTCTAATCTAAGTTTGTTTATGATATTTGTACACCAAAAATATGTTAGGCATAAAGAATGAGGAATTGGTGAAATGAAATTTGGCTTTTAAAAATGGAGTGAAAATAGCACCAATACAATTCAATTTGATTTCAGAACAATTTGATTCTTTACAAAGTAATGTGATTTATGTAAGTGAAATACACAATACAATTTTAGACATGAAGAAGCTCTGGTATTGATAGGAACATAATTGTTTAACAGGTACAGCAAACATTCAAATTCATATGTGACTAGAAACTCAGAAGAGAATAAGTTAAGCAATCAATAATATGTATTTATTCATTTATCTTTGCATGTGAAACATTTCATTTTATCTTTGATGATGATAAATGCACACAACACTTACTGTCATAACCATTTTAATGTACTTTTATTGATGCATTGTAACCATACATCATTTTGAGGTTTAGTGTGATAGAAACATACATGCACATAGCACCCGGTGCATTTCCCTCTGGATCCTGATTTGCTCCCTCCCCTTCTTCATCCACAATATTCAAATAGGTATTGATAGCTTCATGGATGTGCAGAAGATCCCTTCATCAAGACTCTTCCCTCTTCACCACATCTGTCTCCCCAAATCCTCTTCTACTGGTATCTCTTCTCATTATTTTGAGTCTCATGTTTCTCAGTTTCTTTCTAGGTTTTACATATGACCCTTCACATTCCGAGACTGGCTAATCTCACCTAGTACAATATTCTCTAGTTTCTTCCACTTTTCTGCAAATGAAATAATTATAGTCTTTGTTTTGGCTGAGTAAAATCCCACTGGGTTTATATACTGAAGTTTTGTAACCCAAGTTTTGTAACCCATTCATCTGTTGACAGACACATAGGTTGCTTCCATAGTTTGGCTATTGTGAATTGTGCTGTTATAAATATGGATATGCATATATTATGTCAATAGCACATGGCTTGTGTTTTATGATACATATTCAGTTTTATGCAGTGCCACAAAAATCATTAATTGGCTTATGACATGTGGCACAATTGAGAATTTCTTATCATGAGTAACTTAAAACTTATGAGAACATTTTAAAGGCTTCTGTCATATATGTATGAAAGTTATGATCTACCATGTTAGATATATTTCTGTGTATATGTGCATTAGATATAGACATGTATCTGACTGTGGCATAATATTCATATTTCAGTTTTTAAAATTTTACCTAAATTCATTAAATGTGTTTCTACTTTTTTTCAGGTTTCCATTTTTATTTGATGTTTCCAAATATAAAAAGGTCAAGATTCTTACACCAATTATCTCAAATGAGACCATGCAAAACAATCCACTGTGTACAGCAATAATTTCTCTTCAGTTTCAATGCTTTATACAGCCGTGTTATCAACAGAAGACTCCATGGCAAGTGCTTGGTTGGGAAATGTCATCTCTACAAAAGCAACATGCAGGGCAGTTTCTATGTCTGCAAGTCAATATATAATAACTGCTTATTTTGTTTTTTATTTAGGAGGCACATGGAACTAAAAAATTTAGCTGCCCAACTTTATTCAACTACCCCACAAATAAGCACAAATGACAGTCTCAACACTGCAAACTTTGAGGGTTGAGATAGACATTCTTTGTTATCTTTAGAAGATTAAACTATTTAGCCTTAAAGTTGGTTTTTCACTTAAGAGAAATATTTTTAAATGCCACAGTTAAAATGTCAATGTTCAATTTATCTAGTTTACTGGTTTCTCTGAGTTGTATGTTTTAATCTACTTTGAAAGTAAGCAAATATCCTCAAATGCATAACCCACTGTTTTGTTCTAAAATGTGTAGTTTTCATTTTTATAACTCTACCTTTAAGTAGAGATGAACATAATTAAGAGTATTTTAGTTTGATAAAAATTACTAATTGTCTACATAGAACAAACAACATTTGGCAAAGATATACAAACATTCTTCCACTGAGAAAATCTCCAACTTGTTGGATGCCTTCCATTATTAAATTCTTCTTCTTTTTTTTATTAGCTGCAAACAACTAAAGTGAAGACATCCTCAATATAAATAAATTTAAACTTCTTAGTTCCTTAGAATGGTCTGGATGAAATAAGTTAGTTGTGTATTAAAATATAGAATTAGATTTCAGGAAGATGGAAACTGAGAGACACACCTCATCTCAGATGCTGTAAAACTGAAATCAAAACTGCCATAAAAGCAGATTTTTTTTGCAGTACTGGAGATTGAACCCAGGGTCATTCTACCTCTGGGCTAAGACTCCAGTATTTTTTATTCTTTATTTTGAAACAGGGTCTCACTAAGTTGTGGAGGACCTCATTAAGTAGCTGAGGCTGGCTGTTAACTTGGATCCTCCAGTCTCAGACTCCCAAGTACTGGGATTAAAAGTGTGTGCCACCATACCCAGCTAAAAGCAGCTTCTTAATGGAAGAAAAAAGCATCAAAAAAGTGAGCAAAGTAATGAAAATTGAAACACGGCTGAACAAAACCAAGAAAGCAGACTAGAGAGAGTGAAGGAAACCACACCCGCAGCAGCAGCAGCATGTACTGCACTGCATCACAGAGGCCATCAACCAGATGTAGAATAAGCAACTCCAGAACTCCACATGCTAATCAGGCAGCATATCCCTGTATGATCGACAATGACCAGAATTCCTGGGACAACCAGCTTAAGCCTGTAGCGGGGACACCCCAACTCACCTCTCCCTCCAGAGCCAGAGCAGCACTCAATTGTAAGTTAACTTGCACAACTGGAGGGGTCCCTGTGGCAAACAATAGACTTAGTCACCTGTTCTTCTAGCAGTTGAATAGAAGAAGTACAGAAGGGACCCAGAGCACACAGGGCAAAGAGATGTTTCAGGTCCCCTGGACAATGGCCTGCATTTAGACCAGACACCTGCCACTAGCAAAGGCAGAAAGAGAGAGAGAAGTAGACAGGGCCTGTGGAAAGCTTGGAGCTTTGGGCTTACACTGTCCAGAACCAGTGACAGAGACAAAGAGCTGCACAGGGATAAGCCCTGTGGAGAGCTCAGAGACATAAGCTTGCAGCAGGAGATGTGCCAGGGGAACACAGTTCCTTCACTGACAGAGAGAGACACAGCAGCTCAGGGTCTAACCACTGTGGACCCATGACCCCTCATGGGTCACAAAAGGACATCACCACTATAGGGCACTGAGCAATTAAGAATGCCTGAAACATGCTTGAAAATCTAATATAGTGAGTAGGCATTTAATAGTTGAAAATATCCACGCAGATCCAAGAGGACTGCAGAGGCCAAGTGGGGCTGTGTACTTACATACTTGCAGGGTTTTGTTTTAGTTGTTGTTTGTTTTTATTTATTTATTATTATTATTATTATTATTATTATTATTATTATTTGCAGTACTGGGAACTGAACTCAGGGGCATTCTACCTTCAAGCTACACCCCCCAGCCCTATTTTTTATTCTTTATTTTGAAACCAAGTCTCACTGAGTTGTGGAGTGCCTCACTAGGTAGCTGAGACTGGCCGTGAACCTGGATCCTCCGGTCTCAGCCTCCCGAATGCTGGGATTACAAGTGTGTGCCACCACGCCCGGCTTTTACTCTGTTTTTTTTACTCTCTTTATTTATGTTTGTTTATTTGGATGGTTGTTTGCTTTGTTATTTTTTGTTCGTTTGTCTCTTTTCTTTCTCATCCCTTTTACAAGCTTCCTCGCCTCTCTCCTATCTATATTCTTCTCAACACTCTTTTTTAATCTTTCCTTTTTCCTTTGTCCTGTCTTATATGAAGACTATTTCATACAACTACACCTAAATACTCTACATTGATTATCAGAATCCCTCCATATATCCACTATCTCTAATCTCTACCATAGATCACCTTAATACATTCAAACTCTTATTCCACTGAATCATATATTCTCCTTTACTCTATTCTTGCATCCATCACTGTGGCTTCTCCCCCCTCATCCAGCCTTCACCATGGAAAACAATACAACCTGCCCTTGGATGTACCAGCAGACACCTCTAAATCCCTACTTCAGAGATTGAGCCAGAGAGGAACCACTGGAAGGAACAGTCAGACACCAAGGATAAACTCACCTCAGCTGATAGAAGGAATAGCTCAACACATCCCACATAGAGGCCTAAAAACACAGAGACCACAAGCTGTTCTACTCATGCCTCTGCGATGAATACACATAACAGAAGCAACAAATAGACTCTAGAAGTCAACACCTGACTTGATGAATTGTTCCTTTTACCTGTAAAAAATGATCTGCCTTGTCTCTTCTGATAAGCTTATGCTTGAAGTCTAATTTATCTGATATCATAGTTGCTACTTTTTCTTGTAATTGAATTTCTTTGGCATGGATTAACTTTCTCCAGCCAATGGCAAGATAGGGCCCGTGGCACCATTGCAGTGGGTAGAAGACTTAAAGTAATTGCAACTCAGTACAAGATACTATTCACAGAGAGAAAATAGAAATAAGAAACCTATAAGTTGAGAGAAAGCTTACAAAAGCAGCAAAGATATAAACTTAAGAATAGGGAAATCATTGGAAGAAAAAATAGCAAAGAAATAATGAATAGAACTCACCAAGACAGAATTGCAGAGATTACCAAAAGAATGATTTAGTTCTTAAAAGTAGAAATGATATAAGATTTCTGAAAAAAAATGCAGGGAGAGCTAGAAAGAATTAAAGGAACAAATAAACAAATAATCTGACACCATGAACAGGAATCAAAGAGAAACCTTGAAGGAATCAGAGAAGCCTTGAAGCCTTGAAGGAAGTGAAGGACATGAAAGATGCAATAATTGAAGTGAAGACATCAATACAAACTACAAACAGTAGATTAGAAGACATGAAAAACAGAATATAACTCTTAGAAGATGGCCAATCTAAAAATGAATACATAGTAAATAATTTAGAAAAAAAAATTCAATGGCATGAATTGGACATTGATGAGATCTGGGCCAATTTTAAAAGAGCTAACCTAAGAATAATAGGCATAGAAGAAGGATTAGAAGTTGAAAGAGAAATTGACACACAGGTACAGGAAACATATAGAACCCTCTCCAGACAAGATCAAAGGAAAGGTTCACCACACCACATAATAATCAAATTGACTAATGTAGAGGCCAAGGAGAGAATCTTAAGGGCAAGAAAAGTAAAAGGCCAAGTGACATTTAGAGGCAAACCAATGAGAATCATTCCAGATCTCCCAAACCAAGTAATGAAAGCCAGGAGGGCCTGGAGTAACCATATTCCAAACTAGGCAAAATAACTTGCAGCCAAGATTTTCTTACCCAGCAAAACTATCTCTTAAAATTGATGGGGATATAAAAACCTTTCATGACAATCAGAAGCTGAAAGAATTTATGTCTTCCAAACCAGCGCTAGAGAAAATATTCAAAGAGATTGATTACAAAGAAGAACCAACAAGTAAACATCAGAACCAGAGAAACAATAATTTCTAGGAAGAAAACAACTAAGCAAAGAAGAACAAACACTACCTCAAACAGAAATTAAAACTCAAAATGTTGGGAATTAAAAATCATGTCTCGATAATCACACTGAATATAAATGGCCTGAACTCCCCAATAAAATGACACAAAGTGGCAAAATGGATTAAAACCTATAATCCATCTGTATGCTGCCTGTAAGAAACACACTTTACAAAGATTCCCATAAACTAAAGGTGAAGGGCTGGAGAAAGTTAATCCATGCCAAAGAAATTCAAAGATAAGAAAGAGTAGCAACTATAATATCAAATAAATTAGACTTCAAATCTAAGCTTATCAGAAGAGACAAAGCAGATCATTTTTTACTAGTAAAAGGAACAATTCATCAAGAGGGAATAACAACAGTCAACATTTATGCCCCAAATATAGGTGTACAATCTTTCACAAAACAAAATCTTCGTGATATAAAGTCACACATAGATCCTGATACAATAACACCGGGAGACTTCAATACTCCTCTCACATCACTTGACCAATCTTCTAGACAAAAGGTCTGTAAAGATGCCTCATACCTAAATAATACCACAAACCAAATGTACCTATTAGACACATACAGAATATTTCATCCAACTATAGCTGAATTCACATTTTTCTCAGCTGCTCACGGAACCTTCTCCAAAATAGACCTCATTCTGGGCCACAAAGCAAGCACTGGCAAATTAAAAAAGTAGCATAATTCTCTGCATTTTTTCAGACCACAATGGAATGAAAATAGAAATCAACTATAAGAAGACCCAGAGTAACTATGTAAACACATGGAGACTGAACACCACACTGCTGAATGAGGAATGGGTCATAGAAGAAGTAAGAGGAGAAATTAAAAAATTCCAAGAAACAAGCAAAAACAGAGACAAACATATCAATTACAGCTGAGAGAGAGAAAGAGACCTGCCCAGAACCTTGCAAATAGAAATTTAAAAACATACAGGACAAAAACTATTCTGCCCACCCCTCAGAGTCTATTCCCTAGTATGGAAGCAATGGACAGGTCCCCAATCTTTAACACCTGGAACCCATCAACATTACCATTGCAGTGAGCAGAGCCCTGGAGTAACTGTGACCCAAATACTGGCAATCTACATGCAGAACAACAGGGGGGTGATATGGGACACAGAACTCAAAGTCAGCATTATAGGATGATAAATACTCAACAGAAAGCTATGAATACTCATATGGCAGAGGCTATTCACTTTTAAGGCATACCTTGAAGTAAATATTTATTTTTCTCCAGAAAAAGTTATTATAAAGGGAGATAGGTTAAATATAGGAGATCCATTGAGTTAAAGAGAGCCATCAAAAGCAAAATGATATAAACTTGAGAAACTTGAAATAATGAGAAAGAAGAGTAGCAAGGGAATTAATGAGTCTCCACAAACCCACAATAACAGAACCCACCAAATCAGAGTTTCAGAGAATGCTAAAAGGAGAATTAAAAAGTTTAATGGTAGAAATTATACAGGATTTCAGAAAATAGTTCAGAGAGAGCCTGAAAGAAATGAAAGATCAAATTAATGAAAAATCTGAAATCCTGAGCAGAAATAATAAAAAGCTCTGAATGAAGGATGCAATAAATGAAATGAAAATAGCAATAAAAATCATCAATGGTATACTATACAACACGGAAAACAGGGTCTCACTCTTAGAAGATGACCAGTCCAAAAGTAAAATCATAGGATACAATTTAAATAAATCAATCCAATAGCATTATCTGGACATCCAAGAGATCTGGGGTAACTTTAAAAGAGCAAACCTAAGAAATATAGGCAGAGAAGAGGGTCTAGAAACTGAAAACAAAGGAAGAAAAAATCCTTTCAGAGAAATAATACATAGAATTTTCCAAATGTAGAAAGTAAGTAAGATCAATACACAGGTATAGGAAATATATAGACCTCCCATTAGACAAGCTCAGAGAAAAGGTTCACCATGCCACATAGCAATCAAATTGACTAGTGTAGAGGCCAACGAAAGAATCTTAACTTCAATAAGACTAAAAGACTTAGTGACATTCAGAGACAGAACAATAAGAATCACTTCAGACTTCTTGAACTAAGTTTGAAAGCCAGGAGGGGCTGGAGCTCCATATTCCAAACTCTGAAAGAAAACAACTTCCAGTCAAGACTACTCTACCCAACAAAGATATCTTTCAAATCTGATTGAGAAACAAAAATCTACCATAACAAAGAGAAACTGAAAGTGTTTATGTCTTCCAAACAAGCACTAGAGAAAATACTCTAAGAGTTAAATTACAAAGAAAAAATAAATTCCAGAACCAGAGAAAGGATTTCCTTCAAATGAAAGACTAAGCAAAGAAGAACAAATACTACTTCAAATAGAAACTACAACTCAAAATGTTAGGAACTAAAAATCTTCTCTCCATAAAACTATGGGAAATATACACAATAGAATTCTACTCAGCAATAAAGAAGAATAAAATGTTATTTGCAAGAAAATGGAAGGACTGGAGAACATTATGTTAAGTGAGATTAGCCAGTCATAGAAAGGGAAGGGACATATTTTCTTTAATTTGCACAAGCTAGGGAGTAAGTGGGATACCAGAGGGACTCCAGATAATGGAGGAGAAACCTCAGTGGAGCCAGGGAGGTGGTCTAAGGGAAAGGGAGGGGGAAAGCTGAGGTTCATTATTGGAAATACTTACATTGATTGTGTTTACATATGTGAACATCTCAATATCAGTCTCAGTACTCTGTAGGGGAAGGGGAGAGATGGGGAGGTGGGCGGGGGGAGAGACCAAATGCTGTGTGCATGTATAACAATGTCAACATGATTTACATTATGATGTGAGATGATGATACACCAATAAAAGCACATAAAAATCCTCTCTCAGTAATAATGCTGAATATCAATGGCCTCAACTCCCCAATCAAAAGACAAAGTAGTAAGTAGACTAAAAACCATAATCCATCTATATACTGTCTGCAAGAAACACACCTTACAGGTAAAGATACCCACAAACTAAAGGTGAAGAGCTGGAGCAAAGTAATCCATGCCAAGGAAAATAAAAGACAAGCAATGATACAACTCTCATATCAGACAAAAGACACTTCAAGCCTAAACCTATCAAAAGAGACAAAGCAGGTCATTTTTTTTACTGGTAAGAGGAACAATCCACAAGAGGATATAAAGATATTCAACATTTATTCTCCAAACATAGTTACGATTACCTTTATAAAGCAAACTCTTTGTGACATTCTCACATGGATCCCAATACAATAATATTGGGAAACTTTAACACTCTTTTCATGACACTAGATTAATCTAGAAAAATATCAGTAAAGATATCTCAGACTTAAGGACTAGACCCAGAGAAACTTCATAAACACAGGAAGACTGAACACCACACTGCTGAATGAGGAATGGGTCATAGAATAAATAAGGAGAGAAATTAAGAAAATTCTAAAACAAATGAAAATAGAGAGACAACATGTCAAGATCTCTGGGACATTTTGAAGGCAGTACTATGAGAAAAATTACTAGCATTGAATGCTCATATATGAAAAACAGAAAATCACCAAATAAATAACCTAATGAAACACTTCAAAGTCCTTGAGAAGCAGGAAATGTCTAATTTCAAAGCCAAGAGAAGACAAGAAATCTTTAAAATCAGAGCAGAAATCAATGAAGTAGAGAAAAACAACAACAAAAATATAAAAAAATCAACAAAACCAAAAGCCAGTTTCTTGAAAAAATAACAAGATAGATAAACCATTAGCCAACCTACTCAAGAGAAAAGACAATCAAAAGCACTTCAGAGAATCAGAATAGAAGGAACATACCTCAACATCATAAAGACAATATACAATAAGCCTACAGCCAATATCATATTAAATGGAGAGAAACTGCAAGAGTTCCCACTAAAAACAGGAACAATACAAGGATGTCCATCATCACCTCTTCTGTTCAATATAGTACTTGAGACTATAACCAGAGCAATAAGGCAAGAAGGAAATCAAAGGGATAAATATAGGGAAAGAAGAACTAAAACTATCCCTTTTTGCAGATGCCATGATACTATACTTAGAAGACCCAACAAACTCAACCAAAAAACTTATAGAACTGATCAAAAAATTCAGCAAAATGTCTGGATACAAAATCAATCTTCAAAAATCAGAAGCTTTCCTGTATGCCAACCATAAGCCCACTGAAAAAGAAATCCAAAAAACAATTCCAATCACAATAGTTCTCTGAAAAATAAAATGCTTATAGATAAACCTAACCAAAGAGGTAAAAGACCTCTATAAGGAAAACTGAAAAAGTTGAAAAAAGAAATTGAAGAAAGCCTCAGAAGATGGAAAGATCTTCCATGCTCTTGAATAGACAGAATAAATATCATCAAAATGGTCATCCTCCCAAAAGTGATCTACAGATTCAATGCAATACCCATGAAATTACCAAGGTCACTCCTCACAGACACAGACAAATCAGTCCTTAAATTCATTTGGAACAAGAAAAAGCCCAGAATAGCCAAAGTAGTTCTTAGCAACAAGAACCATGCAGGAGGTATCACAATACCTGACTTCAAACTCTACTACAAAGCCATAGTAATAAAAACAGCATGGTATTGGCACAAAAACAGAAACATAGACCAATGGAGCAGAATAGAAGATTCAGAATCAGACCCAAATGCTTATAGTCAATTGATTTTTGAAAAAGGAGCCAAAAATATACACTGGAAAAAAGATAGCCCTTTTAACAAATGGTAACACTGGTTAACCATATGCATGAAAATGGAAATAAACCCCACTTTCTCACCCTGCACAAGAGTCAACTCAAGGTGGATCAGAGACCTAGAAGTTAGGCCAGAGACCTTGCAGCTACCTGAAGAGGGCATAGGCCCAATACTTCAACACATAGGCACAGGTCAAAACTTTCTCAACAAGACCCCAAAAGCACAAGCAACTCAAAGGAAAATCAATACATGGGATTGCATTAAACTGAAGAGCTTCTGTGCAGCAAAGGAAACTATCAAGAACCTCAACAGAGAGCTCATAGAGTAGGAGAAAATTTTTGTCAGCTACTCTTCTGATAGAGGTCTAATATCTAGGATATACATAGAACTCAAGAAACTCACAGCTAAGAAAACAAATAACCCAATCAAAAAATGGGCAAAGGATCTAAATAGACACTTCACAAAAAAAGAAATACAAATGGCCAATAAATGTATGAGGAGATGTTCAACATCATTAGCAAACAGAGAGATGAAAATCAAAACTACCTTGAGATTTCACCTAACCCCTATCAGAATGGCAATCATCAGAACACAAACAACAACAAATGCTGGTGAGGGTATGGATAATTGGGAACCCTAATACATTGTTGGTGGGATTGTAGGTTAGTGCAACCTCGTTGCAAAACAATATGGAGGATCCTCAGATGAATGGGAATGAACCTACCATATGATCCAGCAATACCACTTCTGGGTATCTACCCAAAAGAATGGAAACCAAACTTTCAGTCCAACACATGTATATCTATGTTTATAGGTGCACAATTTAAAATTGCCAAACTATGGAACCTGCCAAGATGTCTATCAGATGAATGGATTACAAAACTTTGGAATATGTACACAATGGAATTTTACTCAGCCATAAAGAAGTACAAAATCATGTTATTTTCAGGGAAATGGATGCAACTGGAAAACATTATATTAAGTAAGATTAGTCAGTCACAAAAAGTAAAAAACCGTATGCTCTTCCTAATATGTGGAAACTAGGGAGAAAAAGGGACATTAGAGGGACACTCCAGAGGAAGAAGGAGAAACCTTAGATGAGCAAAGAATCTAACTTAACAGAAGGTGATGGATGGAGGAGGACACCCTAATGCACATGATGTATCATATTCATGAACATATCAAATCAATTACTAAACTGAATTTGAGAAGGAGGGAGGGCGAGGGAGTGGGGTGGGAATTGGGGGAGGGTTAAATGAGAAATGTGTGCATGTATGCCTTTTTCAACTTGTACCTAACAAAGATGTATGATTATAGTGCACCAATTAAAAAATAAAATAAAATATAAAAAATAAGAAATAAAAATAGGCAGATTAATTAAATAGACACTTTATAGAAGAAGAAAATATATAAATGGTCAATAAATGTATGAAAAATATTCAACATCATTAGCAATCAGAGAGATGCAAATTAAAACTATCTTGACATTTCACTTAACCCCAATTTGAATGGCAATTACACAAAAACAATAACAAATGCTGGTGAGGGTGTGGAGAAGTGGAACCCTAATACATTGCTGGTGAGATTGCTAATTAATACAAGCACTTTGATATACAGTGTGGAGGATACTCAGAAGAATGGCAATGAACTTACCATTTGACCCACCTATACCACTCCTGGGTATCTACCCCAAAATAACACAAACTTAACTACCAGACTAATGCAGGAATATTTATGTTTATAGCTGTATAATTCACAATTGCCAAACTATGGGATCAGTTGAAATGTCCAACAACAGATGAATGGATTACAAAACTAGGGGATATGTACACAGTGGAATTGTACTCAGTCATAAGGAACAAAATTATGTCATTTGTAGGGAAATTAATGGAACTGGAGAATGTTATGCTAAGTGAGATTTGTCAGTTACAAAAAGTGAAAAGTAAGATGTTCTCTCTCATATATGGAAGCTAGGGAGAAATCAGAACATAGGAGGGACTCCAGACAAGGGAATAGAAACCTTAGTTGAGTGAAGAAGGAAACCTGAGAGTGATGGGAGCGGGGAAGAGGGAAATACCTCAATTGACATGATGTACATACACAGACTTATTAAAACCAATCTAAGTATAAGAAGGAGGAGGAGGGAATAGGATGGGAAACTGGCGGAGGGCTCAATGAGTACTGTGCACATGTATGCCTATATCACCTCGAAATTCAACGAGATGTATTATTACAATGCACCAATAAAAATACAAAATTATTTTTTAGGATGTAATTTAGAAGAACATCCAGAAAACTTAATTTTCAACTCTGCTGTATTGTTAAACATGAGATTTAGACATAATACAATTTTATTCATTTTTGAGTTAGTTTGTAAGGTAAAATTTGGATTCCACTTATTTCTGATTTAGAAAATATTTTTTAGGAAATGATTTTAGATTGCATATAAGCAACAGGCTGTAAATGAAGCTGTCTTTAGTTGGGACACAGTACTATAGTATGTTTGGATCTGTTTAGGCAGCATGTATTTAGCCTAATTTCTAATTATGTAATTGTCCTATAGAAAATCCTGTGGTGTATTGAGAAAATAACTATGTCCAAAGTTCTAAGACCTTTTATCTTGGTTTCTCATTTTACCTGGTATTTATTCAGCATAAATTCTGCAAATATTCACTTGGAGTATATTTTATGTAAAGTATACTTAGTCAAAGTACTCTGTGATTTTATCTTTTTTTATTTTTTAAGCATGTTTTCCTTTTATGTGGAATCAAACAAAAAGTTAAATCATGTTTTAGTTTTCTGCACTGATAAACTCAGAAATGGTAATCTTAATTTTGTTGAGATGCATCTCTCAAGAATACTTATGCTCTAGTCAAAGATCCATAAAAAAAGATAATGTTAGATGAGTTTTCTGAGTAAGGTAAGGAAAACGAAATGCAGAGTATGATATTTATATATGCACAGGAGTGGGCACACTAAACTTTAAAAACACAACTTTTCACTAGTTTGTTTTCTTTAATTCATGTATTTGTTATACGTGCTTGTACTGATAGTGCTAGGTAATACTTAGTAAAATTGACAAAGCACATCAGATCAGTAATAATATAGAGAGGTCATCTGGAGGACCTTCACTGAGATACACAGATCTGTCAGTCAAACCATCCCTGTATTCTCCAGAGTCATCTAAATTGTTCTTGCTTTCAAGTTTCTTCCCCAAACACATCCTACTAGCACTTTCTACAAATCAGATCCTTTCCAATTTCTGGTCATTCTAATTATCTTCAGTGTTTTCTTTTTCCTGTTATTACTTAAATTTTCTAATTTTAAAAGCTTTTATTGTAACATATATATATATATATACATATATATATATATATATAACAAAATATATGCATAATACAAAAGTTCATATATTAACCATTTTAATGTAAAATTTAGCTACATTAAATATTTTTATATTATTATGCAACCACTGCCACTATAAATCTCCAGAACATTGTTGTCTTCCCATGAAGAAACTCTGTAACTCTGAAAAATAGTTTTCTATCCTCCCCTTCCCACAGCCCCTGGCAAATAGTACACCACTTGTTGTGCCTGTGGGTTTTATCACTCTAAGTACTTCATATAATGGAATCATACAACATTTGCATTTTTGTATCTGACTTATTTCATTTAGAATAATGTCTTTAAAGTTCACCCATGTTGTGGCATGATTTTAAAGGCTAGATAATTTTCTCTGTGTGTGTGTGTGTGTGTGTGTGTGTGTGTGTGTATGTGTGTGTTAGTTGCTTCCACCATTTGGCTACTGTAAATAATGCTGGTATAAATGTAGATGTACAAATCTCTAAGTCTTTGCTTTAAATTCTTTTGTGTATATTCCTGGAAGTGGAATTGATGGGACATATTGCAATTTTGTCTTTAATTTTTTTTTAAATTTTTTATTGTAGTAAATCGTGCAATATAGCATACATCTTTGTTAAGTACAAGTTGTTAACAACATATTTGCACACACTTCTCATTTGACCCCTTCCCCAAATCCCACCCCATTCCCTCCCCCTCCCTCCCCCTCAGGTTCACTTCAGTGAGTGACCTTGATATGATTGTGTAAGTACATCATGTGCTTTAGGGCGTCCCTCTGCCCCATGCATCCACTACAATTAAATCAACTTCTTTGCTTATCGAGGATCTCTCCTTTTCATCTGGAGACCCTCCTATGCCCCATCTTCTCCCTAGCA
>PVLC010027808.1:0-21547 GCA_004027655.1 Graphiurus murinus
CAAAGACCAAATAAATATTATTTAGATCAACAAAAACTATCTAAATTTGTCATCAGATTTATAAAGTTAGACTAGAAAGACTAGTGGGATTTCTTCATGATCCCAGATGCAAGCACAGACACAGAGGAAGGAATAAAGAACAGAAAGGGTAAAAATCTAGTAGAACCAGATGAACACTGACTGAAAGGTAACAAAACTATCTTGTGTGATTAAGAATGTGTGTAAGTTAAAGTTTTATAAAGTTCCTGCATTGTCTGATTTGTTGGAAAGTACTAATTTTAAAAAAGGGACTCTAAGTCAAGGATGTATGCTGTGATCTCCAAGTAACCATTAAAAGAATAATAAAATATATAGAGTTAACAAGATACTAGAGGAGATAGAATAAAAGCTACTAAATTTATGCAAAAATGTGGCAAGAAAGGAGAATAAAAAGAGCAAAGAGCAGATGGGACAGAAAAAACAAGGTGGTAATTTTAAGCCCAATATATTATTAAGTTAGATCAAATGTGAATTAAGTTAAAAATTAAACATTGCCTGACTTAAGGAAAAACTCAATTATATGCTGTTTATCTGAAATACACCATAAATATAGAAATATAGTTTGAAAGAAAAAGAAATGAAAAAATAGATTATGAAAACGACAACCAAGAGGGGAAAAAGGAATTGGAATAGCTAAACTAATATCTGAGAAAAATAGACATAAGGCAAAAAGCTGCTATAATGGCCTTTTAATGATTCTCCAACAATACTTACTCCCTTTAATCCAAGTTTCAACTACAGCTGAAGTGGTTCTTTAAAAAAAATCCTCCATCCTTGCATTCATCTATCACTTGCCTTCCTCTCCAGCTTCAATTCCTGGCCACTTTTCTCATGCTTTAGCCAGGGCAAAATCTTTCAGTTTCTGAAACAGGCCAGACACCCCCTTTGGGCTTCTCTGGGTTTCAGAGCTAACGGTCCACATCCTCTGCCCAGCTCTCCTTCAATCTATTTTACCCGTTACTCATCCTTCAAGTTTCAGCATGACCCAAACTGACTTCCCCAGTCCCCTAGCAAGCCCAATAAGTGGAGGCTTGGAAAGCTCTTCCATATTAGAGGTTGTCCTCACTTTCCCTGCAATTTGGAGCTTTGAAACTACCATGAGAAGGCATCTACGCTGGCCTAATAAAGGATGAGAGACCATGTAGGACCAAGACAAACCATCCAGCTGAAGACCCTATAGACCAACCTGTATATCCAGAGATACATGAATAAGGTCATCCTAGACCATTCAGCCCAAGATAAACTGTCCCTAACCAAGAGAGCCATTTCAGATATCCTACTTATCCTAGCCAACCCACAGAATTGTCTGTTGAACTAAATGGATGTTATTATAAGATGTTAGGTTTTGGAGGGTTGTTTACACTACAAATGATAACTGATGAAATGGTCAATCTTTATGTAAAATCTTACAGTAAATAACATGACAAGTTCCTGAAAGAATGAATCATTATAATTGAACTTTTAAAAGTCTTATTTTAGAGTAAGTATGGAAAGGAAACTGAGATTTGCATTGAGAACCACCTTCTACATTTACTCTCCTCTTATTAGTAATTTTATACTTCATAATGTTGTAATGGTGGTTCTGGAGAGTTATCAGCTTATCCTTGATACTTGCAACGCTTCTAGTTCTGGGTTTGCAGGGCTTTGTCAAGTATGCAAGTTGACCTACCTCAGTGTGCAGGTATTCTCCTTCTAATGTTGCCACTTCAGCCTTCTCAATGAATTCTCTTATTTATTTGAAACACGAATGTCTGCAATAAAAATAGGCACAGAAAGAATAATGTATCTGACCTTGACTTTTTCTACAGGTATTTATTTGAATTAAACGGGGATGGGATCATGTTTTCACTATAGCTAAAAGTGGAGGACAGGCATTGTAAGATGGGGTCAGAAAGCCTGAGTTGGTAATGGGTAAAACTGAGACTTCATGTCTGGTACAATGAACAAGTCTCAAACTCTGAGCCTCAATTTCCTTTTGTAAAGGGGAAATAAGGACATATAGCTTACAGAGATGTCAGCTATCTTTGTTAATGCATTTCATACAGGTAAGTTATTACTACAAATGAGCACCCCTTAAAATCCTCACATGTTTTTCTGTCCCAATCAGAATGAAGTTAGCCTGAAGCCCAAAAGGGACACAGCATCCTCTCCACCTTCAGTGCTTGCGACTCCATGCCTTGCCCTTATCTTCCTAAAGAGACTCATTCAAGTGCATTTATACCAGTTCAATGATAGAGACTTGCTTTATAAAGGCCCAGGGGTAACTGGGAAACTCACAGCCATCAATCAACCTAGCCAGTAGCAGGTAACTTGCTTCTTTCAATCAACACATAAGCAAACAAACAACATACTTAAAATAGAGAATCATAGAACCAATTTTTGAAACCAATATAACGATCTTGTTTCCTTATAATAAACTAGAACAGTTTAGGTTTATAATGAGATATAAGTGACTATAGGAATTCTATGTAATCATTTGATAGTACCAATGATGAAAAAGGCATCTATTTTTATGGATATCTCTTTCTCCTTTTCAAAAATGACAGTGACAATAAATACACTCCACACTCTGGTGGAGAAAGCCTATTCAGGGCTGCAGCTTCACAACTGTGTCTATATATCTGTCTTCTGTTTTCAGGATAGCAAGTACAGCTCCTATTTCAGGAACCTTCCACATTGATGGTACTTTGTTACCTGAACTACAAGTTACCTTTACCCTACATGAGTGAATCTGTGCATTTGTCTATTACTGTAATTTCCCAGCAATCAGCAAGTTCCAGTTCCCTCTCTAATCATGACTTTTTTTATTTGCTAGACAGCCAGGCAGTATTTATCAATTTCTTTGTTGCTTGTTTTTAAGTGATCACTGATCTATAATTCCTCTTCAGTTACTCATTCAGGTCTACTTTATAAGATGACTATTTATGAGGCAATATGCATGTTGGTTGGCCTCAGACAGTTTCAGCTGCAGCTCATTCCAAGCGCCCCATTGTTGTAAACACATTTTCCTCTCAACACAACTTATCACAAAGTAGAAATAAATAGAACAATGAATTGTATCTATAGCTTTTCAATTCCATGAGCTTGTTTTACACAGGCTTTTGCCTCCCCTTCAGCCTGCAAGTAAACTCTCAATTCATGAGACACCTAAGAAACAATTTTTAGTTCTTTCTGAGATTCCAAATGAGGGCAAAAAGCAACCACTTTGACCCAAAAATGGATGCAATGTCTGCTGAGTATATATTCAATCACAAGGATTAAATTCCAGTGCTGCGAAAATAAACATTTATAAGATTTTTCAAATACTCTATCTTTTTCCCCAATACAATTTGCATTTGCTAAGTTTCTTTTGTGTGTGTGTTTTTTTAACATCTTGACATTTGAATCTCATGAGAGTCCATTAGGTGTTCCTTAATAAATTATTCCAAATCTCATTAATTTCTTATCTTCAAGGTGCTTCTTTTAACGAAAGAACATTGAATTGTAAATCCTTTTCAAGGTATTTATTAGGAGATACTTCCCTGTGACCTTTATGGCCATTGTTTTGGCAGAACCATTATAAAAATAAACTTAGTTCTCAAAGTGTTTAAACAAAAAGAATGTACTCAGGCTAACTTTCCATCTAAAATGCTGTAAAAAAAAATACTCTAAGGATAGAGAAGAGCCATCTTGTTTAGAAAGTCAATCTTTTTAATTCTGCTTTTTTTTTTCTTTCTAAGTAGACTAAACAAATAAGTCACCACAGGCACTATAGTTTTTTCTATTCCTTTCTCTTGGGATGAAATATGAAATAATCTACAAAGTAATTTGATCCAGCAATTAAAAACAAGGACATGAATTACACTAACAACTGTCACATAGAAAGAATTAATTCCCTCATAACGCCGCTTGATGTTACAGACCCTGGGTGATTATGAACAGATTGTAATTGGAAAAGAGCCAAACCAATTCAGGTATCTCCAAAACACAGGGGTAAGCCTCAACTTGCAAACAGAGAACGTTTTTTACTACCCACAGGAGTATCTTTTTGCAATTGGTGCTCGGATGTTTACCTAGTGATTACTCAAGGCACCCGGCAATGCAGCCAACCGAGGTATTGCGCGTGGCGATGCCACAGATCCGTGCTTCTGAGAGTTAGCACACTATTTATGGAAAGCAGACCTTCTGGAGGCTGTTTCTGGAAGGCCATGCGGTGAGTATGGATTATTGGCTGCTTCTGTTTAGTTGTACAGCTTGTTATTCTAAGTAATGGACATTAGCTGGTTGGTGTGTCATTGGGCAAAATAGGTAAAGGACACTGATGCCTGGTGCTTATTGGCAATTTTCCCAATGGCATCCAGATTTTATGGCCCTTTTCTGATATTTCATCATTTCTGGTTTAAGGCAAAATAGTGAAGCTCTTTGTTGAAGAAAAGGGTTGTACTTGGATAGGGTGGAAATAGTTCAATCTGAGGGGTGAAATGATTCAGGTGTCCCCCTCATATCCATTTGTAAAAGTAGTATGTAGCAATTGTCTTAAATAACAAAAACAAAACCAATAACCAAAGTCAAAGAAGAAAACTCCATAATTAATCTACCATGGGCAACAACTGTTAACATTTGGGTATATTTTTTCTAGACTTTTTCATATTTTTTAAGGTTAGGATCATTCTTCTTATAGAATTTTGTATTGTCTTGTTTTATTCTGCTTGCTTAAAGTTTGTCAGATGTATTTTACCATGTTATTGAAAAAATCCTCTGACATATAATTTATAACAGCTGCATAATAGTCTATCTTTTGAATGTTCCAGAGTTTATTTAAACAATCTCCTGATGTTGTTCTCATTTTTAACCACACTATTTGTACATAAAGTTTTGTCTACATTTTTGCCTTTTGCTTTGGGTGATTTTCTAAATGGGGAACCAGTGGGTTGAAGGATATGAGTGTTGTTTTGCAAGCTTCTTCCTCTTGTTAAAGATAATTTTATTCCCTTTTCTGATTATAATATGGACTTGTTGCAAAAACAAGCAAAATTCTCTGACATTTAAAGAAGATAAAAACTCACCACTATCTGTCTCTGCACACACATACAATTCCTTCTTTCCTTCCCTCTGTCTTCTCTTCCTTTCATCTTTCCTTCTTTCTAAAGAAAACAATAGGATCATGTCATTAAAAACTGTTTTGTGATCTTCTTGTTTCACTTAGTTATATGCTATGAACACAATGGATAAAACATTTTTAAGGGTTTTGATGTATGTCAGATTGATGTTGAGAAAGGCCACACCAGTGCCAATTCTCATTAACAATATTCAAGTGACATTTCATTCCACAACTGCTGTCACCAAATACTGCCTCAATTACAATATTGCCATTTTAAGGGCAACTTACTAGAGCTTTACTTTATATTTATTTTCACATTTGTGAAGTTAAATATTTTCTTCACCTTGGACACTTAAGTTTCCTCTTTTATAATGTGTCTGTTCCCGTTACCTATTTACTTCTTGCCTCCTTGTTTACATATTGATTCACATGAGCTCTTTGTATAATAAGTAGTTTGCACACTTTTTGTTATTGTGACAAATGTTTTTTGTTTCTTGTTTGTCTTAGTTTTATTTATTTTATAAATTCAATTTAAAAATATTATTCAAACATTTCTTTCCTTATGTTATTTTTCTCTTGTTTTCAAATGTAACCCACCTTTCCCCATATAAGGGACAGTAAATGTTCATGTTTTGCTTTCTCTTTGTGATTTTTATTTTAATCTACCTGGAATAGATTGTGCAATATAGCAGATTAGGATCTACATTGAATCCTGTTTCCAACTGTTTAACCTTGCCTGTTAAATTATCATAAGTCTTTTACCATATATAAAGTTCTTATATGTCCAAAGGTCTATTTCTGAATTGTGCCTTCCTTTCTAAGCTGTAAGTTTCACGCAGGCCAGGCAAATTTATTATTATCACTTTGGGTGTATCATATACCATTCTCTGTTGCGCCTAAAGAAACCCAAAAGAAAAGTGAGGTTCCTGTAGGGAATTGATAGCCTGACCTACGTTAAACTTACTAAAATTTGTTCTTCCACCCCTGAAATGCTGCAGATATGAATAAAATATTATAAACCATGCCTGAAAGACTAGAAGAATAGACAGAAATGTCAAGTCCATGACATACAATTGTGTATAAGAAGGAAGAAGTCTATCTGAAATCTGATTGAATTCTAGGTACATAGTCCATCCCTAATGAGTAACAATGGCCCTTTAATTTTATGTTAAGTGCTTAATCATAGGGTTTTTGATTCTCCTTATTATAGTTTAAAAATAGAATGTAAATGTTGCAATATTGGCCGGGCAAACAAAGAAGAGAATACATTTCTGGTAAATTTCTCTGGAAACAGAGGCGGCTTGATTCACTTGGACTTCCTAAGAACAAGCTCAAGAGTACCATTTGCTTACAAGTGTTGATTTCCCAAATCTTGAAGCAGTAAAGCAATCTTGGATTCTGATTCTCTGAGTCTCTCTTCCTTTTAATGAAATATTTAAGAGGCTATAATATCACTGGTTGAATCTTTAGAGACAGGTCAGAGGGTTGAGAAGAAATAAACAGCTTCATTTCCAAAGTACTACAAAGGTGAAAGTGACTGACCAGGTGGGAAGTAAGGCAGAAGTTTGTCCCAGGACAAATACAGTCACTGTCACCAGGTTTGCTTGAGAGCTATGTCACAGAGCCATGTTGGAAGATAATATGTGAAAAAAGAAAATATGAAGTGCTTAAACCAGGGTTATGCTATCCTTTGGGGTTAACACATTCTGCTAATGCACAAATTCACTCTTGCTTAGTATCACAGAGTTAGCAGATTTCATCTGAAATCACTACCAGCCACAAACAGACAGTACTGCTAATGCCTCACTCTGATGTTATTAAAAACTCTAATTCATAGTTTGGATAACCTAGCCATGCCCTGTGCAGCAGTATTAATGCAGAGAGGGAAAATTTTGGATCCAAATTTCCTGCATCATGAAAATTCAAAACAAGAGCAATATTGTTGCCAACTTAATCCTCAAAGCTGTTCTGATTCAAAGACCAGATTTCCTGATTAAACCTTTGCAATCAGATCAGGTTTTGGAGGATGCAAAGTTATGTGGATCCAGCTTTATTTAACAATTATTAAACATTTCAAAGTTCAAGAATAACCACTTGAGGTTTTCCACCACAACTGCTGGAGTTGTTGTCACCTTTGAAGAGTTCTAAGTGATGAGTCTCAGTCGCTTATTATTGCGGCACATTTGCCTTCATTGAACAGTATAAAGCTTCTAAAAATATGTATCTGAATGACACTGCAGGTACATTACTGCATTGATTAATTCACTCTCCAAATTCACCATAGGTCTAGTAATAGCTATATTTGTAATATGGACCCTAAAGAAATAATCTAGCTTCAGACAGATACTTAGGGCAGCACCCATTTGAAAATCACCCCCAGAAAAAAAACAGGCAGTTATACCTGTTGAAAACCTGGATTCTTAAGCAACAATGACAGAAAACACCAAGTAATTCTTTACACAATGCAAAATGTAAACTTTTCTTTCTTTTTTCTGCAAAGAGCAAATTCTTCTATAATCACAACTGCTTCAACTAATTTTTCCTTGGTGTGCCAGACTTAACAGGTATCTGCTAGGGAAGTAAGTATGTCAGTCTATGCTCACAGTAATAAAAATCTTCCTGCTATCTAACTTAAATCTCCTTTGTTCCTACAAGGTAAGTCCATTCATCACTTCCCTGAGGCTATTCTGTGTCCCCAGCGCTGTGGCAGTGTTCCCGGAGATGAGAATATGGCCTGGCTTTATCTTTAGAGCATCTTTAAAATATAGATTACAAGAGAGCGCTGACTACAAAGCACTGCAAGGTGGTGTCTAGAGAGAACCCTGCTCTGCAGACAGAAGCCTGCCACTACATTAATTCATCTCGCACCGTTTTCTGTTCTCATTATAATTTTATCTTAGGAATTAATACATTCTGCCATCTTCTATTCTGGTTACAATCTAGAGAAATCCGTGAGGCTGAATACATTTTGTACCACTTTGTTCTGCTTATAATGTTAAGATGTTTTCAAGAATGGATTAGTTCAATGCCACTTTCCCTACTTTATCTTGAGAGTGAGAGCTTAAACAGTTAGAAAACTTCATCCGACATTGGT
Organism: Graphiurus murinus; assembly: GCA_004027655.1. Classification (NCBI taxonomy): domain Eukaryota; kingdom Metazoa; phylum Chordata; class Mammalia; order Rodentia; family Gliridae; genus Graphiurus; species Graphiurus murinus. The sequence continues at coordinate 8,214 of PVLC010027808.1, forward strand.
GTGAATGCATTTCTAGGACAAAGATGGTATAAAGAAGAGAGATGAGGAAAATGGCTTATTTGTCTTTGTTTTTGAAGATTCTTTGACCTCCCATAAATTTTAAAGAGAACGTGCAAAGGGCATATGTGAATAGTGTTAGCTGAGCAACAAAGGCCTTTAAAAAGAAAGAGAAGTTCTCATCATGAGTCACTCTTTCTCTCAAGTGAAACAAATAGAGATCCCTCCACCACACTGATATTTAAAAAAAAAAAAAGACTTAGTTGAAAATACACAGAAATCCTGGCAAAGATCCAAATCGAGCAAAAAAACATAAGAATATCCTCTCAATGCGACAATTACCAAAGTGCCCAAGCCATTTTGAAGAATCATGAAAAAACCACTTTCATTTAGTCACCCAAATAGAACTGGTAAAAGTGATTTTTTTTTTTTTTACATGAGGTTGGGGGTGGCACTCAAGACAATGCAAACTACACAATTTGAGGTAACATTCTATTTTTGCTTGGTTAAACTGTGGAACCAGTTCTTATTTGGACAGAGAATCGAAGTACAGTGATGACCATGAATTCAAAATGGTGATATGTTTCAGATACAAGCTGAAACTAATGGCTTGCCAGAAGATGAGCCTGTTGAATACTATCTTAAGGTACCTTTCATCCTTTAGTGGCAGCTTCTCTTCCTCCCAAATGCTCTAGACCCTTCCACGGTCTCTCATCTGCTTCCCTCTTCCATTCAACAACACACATTTGTGACATGAGTTTGGGGGTACACTCTATGGGGAACAAAATAAAGGTAATTGCTTCAATATTTCCAATCCTGTCATCTTACTCAGCCACAGACACATTGTTCCAGTAAAGTTCTTGCCTCCATCTATCTATTCAGTTCCCATCTCTGACCTCTGGATCCCATTGCAGGTTTTGGCCTCCTTAAAATCTCCTTCCTTTCCAGTTTCTCCCTCACTCTGTGCAGAAAAACCATAGCTTCTCTTTGCAGGACTAAAGAAATTCATCATAGGATTCTCCCTCTTCTATCTTTCTGCACGAACATATCTAAATCTAGGCCCATCTTCTCTTCTCTCCTACCAATCAAGGCACTGGGGTACATGTTCTTTCTGACTTCTGGGGTCATCTGGCCACAGGTTCACCCTCATCCACGACCTCATTCTCTCTGTCCCTGGCTCTCTTCCTTATATATTCAATCCCTCTTACTTCTAAGAGGGTGGACTCCTTTGTAGACAGTCTCAGGCCTTTTAATTCCTTAAAATATTGGTTAAAATGATATTTTTAATTTCAAATACCACTCCAATTACTTCCCTATTTCTTATTTCCCTTCACAGCCAAACTTCCTCTCCTCCTACTATTTTCTAACTTTGCAGTGTAGCTTTTGCCCCACTGTGCCATGGGATCTGCTTTCATGACCCCAAAGTCACTAATAGCTCCGATATTGATAAATGTAGTGGACATTTCCATCCTTATCTTCTCCGCAGTATTGACACAATAGGCCATTTCTTCCTGCTTAAAACTCTGTTTCTTTTCCTTTAAAGACACTGTACTTTAAAAATTATTTGCCCTCCTTATGACTGTGTCTTCTTAGTTTGCTTTGTTCATTCTTTTTCTCTCCCCTAAAAAGATTCTGAGCCCCAGAGCTTCACTGTCAGACATCTGATCTTCCTTCCTATGTTCTTCATGGATGAACCTGCCCAAATCTATGGCTTCTCTATTTCTTATATATTTATAACTTTCAGACTCAATTCTCCACACCCCACGTCCCCACCCCTGACTTTCTTGCTGAGCCCCTTACTCTCTCCCTCCTGTGTGTCTGTTTGAGTATCTTTAGTGTAACGGTTAATTTTGTGTCAACTTGGCTGGGCTCAGGAATGCCCAGATAGCTGGTGAAACATTATTTCTGGGTGTGTCTGTGAAGATGTCTTGAAAGATATTAGTATTTGAATTCCAGACTGAGTAAAGAAGAACTACTCTCATCTAGTCAACCAGCATCATCCAATTCATTAAGTACCTGAATAGAACAAACAGATAGAGGAAAGGCAAATACTTTCTTCTTGACTTGGGACATTCATCTCCTATTCTTAGATATCAAAGCTCCTGGTTCTCAGACCTTCTGGCTCCAGGACTTATACTAGTGTCCATTTCTCAGGTCTTCAGACTTAGATTGAACCACACCATCCAGCTTGCAGATGACAGATGTGCAATATCTCAGCCTCCATAATTTTGTGAGCCAATTCCCATAATGTCTCTTACCACCTATTTCTATATACCCCATTGCTATTGTTTCTATGTTAACCCTAATATATTTTGGATCAGCGTGACTTCCATTATTGAAGTCATCACTTCTCTCTTAAGATTCAATAAGTTTAACCCTGCCTTGGTGTGCTGAAGGAAAGATAAAAGAGCTCATTTCATTGTAGACAGCTCTCCAAGCGATGAATCACTGTATACAAGTGGCTGATTTTGAAACAAACAAACACAAAACACCCAAATAATCCAGTTTCTACTATTTCCCAAGCCATTGTATCAGACTTTTGGAACTTACCCAATCATGTCAGACTGTCATACAAATAACCTAATTACTGAGATAACCAAGCATGTTACCACATCATAAAGTCCCATCCACCCCACCAGGCCTACCTGGCTACTTTCAAATTCTAAGACTTTGTTCTTGAATCGTGATCATAATCAGAATTTCCCATTGGTTGGGGTTCACCTGGTAACACTGGAAGAAAAACCTGAGACAGGATCAGGCAATGATTCCAAAGATCAAGAAATGGTTAGCATAGCAGTAACCTTTCTTAAGAATTTTCTACTAAGACTGGTTTTTCTCCAAAGAGTAAAAAATTTAACATCTGAAAATCAACTCTCAAGACACTTAACAACCATTTTATACTTAGGAAAGATTTCAACCAGCTACAAGTGTATAATTTAAAAATTCAGCTTATTCAGCAGTGTGAATATGGAGAAGGTAATTGCATGTCACCAATTTAGAAATGTCAATCAGAAGGGAAGTTGTCCATGATCCCTCACAGTGTTTCACAGGATAAGGTTAAAGAGTAGGGAACAAGTTTCATAAATATGCAAAGGAAAGAGGCTAGGGTTATTTCAATCCACTGTTTATATTTAATTGCCCCTTTTATTCTAAAACTATACCATTTTTGCTATTTGAAGAATAAATACAACCTACAATAAACAAAGAAATGAACAAACCATGCTTCTAGAATGTCTAAAGTCAATTTTAAAAGCTCTCAATGGAGGCTTTCCCAGAGAACCAGCATTGACTTCTTGTTTCCTGAATATGCAATTGCCAAGATAAATCTACCATCTGAAAGAACTCAGATTCAATAGTGCCCTTCCCAAGGAGATCCTGGATTCTCCTTGGGAAGAGCAGGTAGCTGACTTACTGTGCCTTTGTTGATGTATGAATACAGAAGGGACTTTAATCAAATATAATTTTAATGACATCTGCTATTAAAACATTGTTCTGTGTGAAAAGTAAGACTTTGTGGTCCACCATATATATGGATAGATATTTCTCTACCTTCCTTTTGTTTTTCCCTAAATTTCCAAAACAAGTTTTTCATCAGTCTGGGAGAAGACTAGTCCCTTGCTTCTTGGGGTTTACCTTTAGCAGTACAGTCAAAGCTCACTCTCCCATCTCATTCAATCCTTGTTCTCACCCGTACTAGTGACAATTAACTCTAATTGTAATGGCAGCCAATCTGATGCAGACTCTGGGCTGTTAGGGATGGAGCTGAAACCACTACACACTCATTTCCCCAAAGACTGTGGACCTTCAGGGGGTAATGACTTGGTGTCATTATATCCTGAGCCGAAATTCAGCTGAGAGACTAAAGGTTAACAGTTCTATTTCCCATTATCCAGCAACCCAGGCTGGTAGTTCTTAGTGATGCTGTGATAGCCTCCAATAATTCCCTTATTAAATCTCTTACTGCTTGAAGTTCACAAGACTTTCTCTTCAGGGAAACCACATATTTCAGGAAAGTTTTTGAAAGGATGATAAAAAAAGTAGAAAGGGTGCTTTAGAGCAAGGCTATAGATAGTATGACACTTTTTTGATAGATTTAAATGAGAAAAATAAAAGTATACATATATGTCATCTCCAGAAAGAAAAAACAACAACCTTTTTCATTTTCCTGCTATATTATAGTCTATGGCAGTAGCTAGAAAGATTATAAAACTTTCATTTTTTATTTCAGTCACTCTTTCAACACTATATGTAAAGTAAAGTAGAGGCATAAACATATTTGTTTAAAAATAAACATTTAGTTATAGTTCAGAAATTACTGTAGAAGGTTGGTAAGTGATTCCTGGGACAATGAAAACCAGATTTTTTTTTTTGGTTCCCATAAGATTCATTTCCAAATCCTGTAGGGGTCTACCAAGCTGAGCTCCAAGTATCCTGAGCCTTTCAGATTCCAATTAATTTGTGCTGTTCTATTGGTTTTAATTCAGGCCTGTGTTGCTCACTTTCAGTGAGAAGAAAACCAATAAAGGAAACAAGGTTAAGCAAAGTGGTGGCTAAGTATTTGTTTTAAAAAATGATTCTCGAGAGAGAACAAACATTCTAAGCTACTTTGAGGATTACAAACAGATCACTCATAACCTCCTAGCAGCCAGATGAGAGGTGACAGTAAAGTCAGGTGCTGGCCCAAAGCTTTGGTGAAATCAGGGATCCTACTTGGCAGGCCTCCTAGAGGCAAACAGATTTTACAGTGCACATCCCAGGGACTGGGGAGGGTTGTTTTCTTTATGGCTGCCCTCCTTTCTGCCTCGATTTCACATCTCTTTCATTTTGTTCCTATCGAGCCAACTTTAAAGCTGTTGAAAGAGGATTGGCTATAGCTCCCATCAGCCACCTGGCAGCCCTCAACCACAACCAGCTTTACTTAAACTCGTGGCTGGCTTCAAAAGGGAAAGCCAGGAGAAAGAAAAAGAGGTACAGAGAAAATTAGATAGCATCCAGGCAGTAGGGAGATGGCGCTGAAGTCCTCATATAGGAGATACTGATTATGCGTCTGCTGACCAAACAGGCTCTTGGAAGGGGATCTAGAGTTGAGTCAATCATGAGTAATAGCCTTTGAATAGGGCAACTGCAGCTGGTCATATACTTCAACAAGGTTTAGACTAAACATTGTGGCCTGAGTGCCTTCTTTGGTGTTTATTACATTCCATGTGTAGAAATCCCCATAACATTTTTTAAAAATGCTTTCTGTGCATGCAAGTTTATACTGTATCACTTCCATACATATAAATTCTCAGAAAATGGTAAGAACAATATGAGTTAACATTCATTAATGTTTATCATAGCCATGCACGCAGCACCGTACTAGGTACGTAGCTCATCTTCTGTCAGTTCATCTTTACAACAATGCTATAAGGAAAGCTCCCCTTAGGATGTTTATTTGTGAAATACTACACAATCCTTTCAATTAACTGATGAGAAAACTGAGAATGACTTGCTTCAAGGCCACATAGCTTATAGGTCGTGGTTGAGTCAGACTCAAACCCAGGTATTTCTGATGCCAAAGCCATTTTCTTAATTCCTATCCAATACTCTTTTCAAAGCAAAACTCAAGACCTAACTTTTCTGAGCCTTGGATTCCTTGATCACTTCAATGAGGGAATTGGATGGCACAATCTCCTAGTTCTGAAATGGTCTACTAAATAAAGGCCTGTTAACTTTTCAGGAAAAAGGAGCATTTCTGGGCCCTTCTCCATTAGCCCACTGAAATCACTGACAGCTCTCCTTCCAGGCAGAGAACAGCAAAAGACAACTTTGATCTCAATTAAGTGAGTTCAATATCTACAACCTGATCTCAGTCTTCTGATCAGAACACCAGATATATTTGTGAATCAGTATATTCATAATTTCCTCCTGAATCCTAGCATGTCTGCTCCCTTATCTTAGAAAAAAGATTCCTCCCTAGATTCCATGTACCAAGTACAAGTCTTTTCTTTGTCTCCTCTTAAAGTCCTCATAAAAGTGGTCAATACCATACTCCCTCTACACCCATGGAGGATTGGTCCCAGGACCCCCATGGATGCCAAAATCCATGGGTGCTCAAGTCCCTTATATAAAATGGCATGATATTTGCATATAACCTATAAGCATCCTGCTATATGCTTATCATCTTGCTATATACTTATATATTATCTCTAGGTTACTTATAATACCTAATATAATGTAAATGCTATGTAAGTAGTTGTTATACAATTTTGTTTAGGGAATAGTAACAAGAAAAAAGTCTGTACATGTTTAGTATAGATGAAAATTTTTTTCTGAATATTTTCAATCTGAGGTTGGTTAAATCCACAGATGTAGAGCCTGCAGTTACAGAGGGATGACTGTACTTGCTGCTACCACTTCCTCATCTCTCCTTCTTTCTTATTCCACTCCAAATGGGCTTTTATTCATCAGTGCACAAAAGCCTGTCTCTTCAAAGTCACCTACAACTTTTATGACGTTCTTCATCTGGTACACATAGGGAAAAAGGTAGTGCCATTTTACGGAATGATTAAAAAACAACAGGTGACAAAACAATTTATGAATTATCTTCACTGAAACCTTAAATCCAAGTACAAAGAACAAATCCACATTATTTGATATATATACATTATTTCTCATAAAAATATCTTACTACCACAAGAGTTTCTTTTTCTTATTATATTGGTATTTATCGCACTCAAGAAAATTGGTAAGTACATAGTTTGGATTTTATTTGAACAAATGTACCCTCCTATTTCACTATTGCAATATATTATCCTAATATATACAAAGAGTATATTAAATTTATTGAGGATGCCCAAGCTAAAGAAAATTCTGATATTTTCTGGCCATAGGAGCTTATCTGAGTTACCTTTCTTATGTTCAAGTAAGAATGGGTTTGATGGTTACTAATACCTTTAGCATCACACAGCTGGTGTTGGTAGACCGGGAACTAGCAGGCAAGTCTCAAAACTCAAAGCCAGACTTATTCCATAATACCATTCTCCCTCGATATATTTCAAAAGATTAGTAAATTTCAATAAGTAATAAGACAAGACTCAAAGAGAGGAGTTCCATCCTGTTCCCAGTATATTTGACCACTTTGACCCCAGTCATTTCATAGACATATTAGCTATAATAATTGGATTTACAAATGTTTTATCATTTAAAATTAGATCAGATTCAAATTTATATCAAAGTTCTATCACTAGTTTTATTCATTTGCACCTCAATATGCTTTCTTTAATAGTAAGTAACATGGGAGATGGAGTTAAATCTAGTGAACCAGCAACTTTGCCTGACATGTGGGCTGTCATAGTGATGCTCCAGCTTGTAATCTGTGTTCTCTCATAGGAATGGGAATGTTCACATGTGAGTGTAGCCAGACATACAGCAAAACAGAAGCTTCAGCATCACCAAGAGTCAGCTTCGGAGACATTCTCAAATTGCCTGGCTCCCCTTCTTACCAAACACACTTAATATCAAGCAGAGAATTCTTTACAACAGGAAAACTCAGAGATGAATTTTCCTAGATGCTCTGGTTGGAGGACCAATAGAGGAATAGCTCTTCAACCAAGTCCCTTTCCATGTGGTCATGAGCCAGATGTGCCAGCTGCTGGCAGGATGGACAAAAAGATGCTCCATTTAGACTGGAGAGATTGTTTTCATAAGAAGAAATAAATTCGTTCCATTTCTTTATAACATGGTACCACACTGGAAATGGGTTGACCCAAATATCCTTGACCAAAATCTTGGTTTCGGCTCTGAAACTAGTGACAACCAAGAGGTTAGGGTAGAAACTGCCCTCCTCCATCTCCCCACAGGCCACAACAGCAGGTGTGCCTATTTTCAGAAGTAAGTGAAGTATTTGCCAAATCATTTGGCACATTTCAACTCAAAATGTGCCAAATTACCTGTCAAAGCGAAACAACCTTTTTAAAAGAAAGATAAATGTCCTCCCACACACATTTGCACAGACCCACAGTGCCATCCAGTGGCTCATTATGTCGGTCACAAGTGTGCAGAGCTCCAGGAGTCTCCCAGGGTTGGGATCCAAGCTGGTCACCCTTGCCATGGCATTGGTTCCTTTGCTTCCCAAAACTGTTGCAACTTGGTAAGGTGCAGTGCAGGCATTTTAAATGTGCTGGGTTGGAGGAGAGTTGGTGTCAAGGATTGGATGTCATGTCTATGGTGTCTTGGTGGGAGTGCTAGTTGCCCATAAGATTTTCCAACCAGCAGACATCCTTGTTTCCTTCTTCATTTGAACCCAGGCCAAGAACAACCTTCTAAATATACCCAGGACTTTCTATTTAGTCCCTAGCCCCTCACCTCCATCTTCTGGGGCACTGCACAAGCCATTGTATGGCAGCCTACTTTACTTCCACTTGATAAACAATCTTCATCTTAAAATTCTCTATTTGTCCAATTTCTCCCTTAAAAATGTCATTTTAGGGAATTTAGTTCCTCTTTTAAAAATATAGGAGTTCTGGGCCATATAAGCCAATGGGAAGTAGATAAAGAGAAATGAAGGTAGGAAATGAGGGAGGGAGGAAGAGAAGAAGGACAAAGAAGACAGACTTCTTTGTCTATTCTCTTTAGACAACTGAAGGGTCAAGCTGACACTACCTCTTCTAATGTTGATTTCTATAAACTGTAGAGCAAAAGAAGCTTTTGAAAGGAAAATGGATCACATGGTGACAGCAGCAGCTGTATACCACCATAAAGAGATACATTCCTTTTGGATAGTAGCTGTTCAGTGCTCCTGAGCTGGACCAATCAAAATATCTGAGAGGTTCTGAAGTGGTTAGAGCTCCCACTGGGGAGTGTTCCAAAAAAGCAAACAAGTATCTTAAGAATCTTAATCTAATCAAGAGGTTGGCTTTTCCTGATGGCTTTCCCAGTGTAGCTTGACAGAGACCTGTAATATGGTTCAGCTTCAAAATCTCTCAACCTCACCAGGACCAGATTGGTACATTTCAGTTTGTTATTTCTTCGTCTTTTTAAAAAGATCTCATGAAGAAAACATCATCTACATTGATTAGCAGACTGTTTCCTTCCCAAACAAATTAAATCCATCTGGTTCTAATCTTGACAGAGCTGAGTGGACCATACCAGCTGGGGCTATACCCTTCATTTTTTCATTTGCTACTTAATCTTATTTGAGTTCAATACATTGTGTAAAATAAACAGAAATGAAGATAACTAGCCAGGCATGGTAGTACACATCTATAATCCCAGTACTTGGGAGGCTGAGACAGGAGGATTGCAGGTTCACAGCCAGCTTCAGTAACTCAGCAAGGCCTTCTGCAACTTAGTGAGACACTGTTTCATAATAAAATAGGGCTGGAGGTGCAGCTCAGAGGTAGAATTCCCCCAAGAAGGAGGAGGAGGAGGAAAGAGGGAGGAAGGGAAGGAGGAAGACAAAAACTAAGAAGAAAGGGAAAAAATGGGGAAGACAGGAAGGAAAGGAAAGAAGGTATAGAAGGAAGGGAGGGAGGGAGGGAAGAAGAAAGGATGGAATGATGGAAGGAAGGAAAGAAAACTTATGGGTCATCAACTAGGCTGATAATCTCATTTTATAGATATGGAAATTGAGGCCCATTTCTCAGTCTGCATTTTCTAAATGAGTAAAAATTTTCAGCTTACAGTAAAAAAAAAAAAAAAATCCCCAAACTTAGTATCACCAAATAGCATAATCTAAGAGTTTGGTGAAAAGATTAGAAGAATAGTATAATTATATTTGCTTTCCTTGTTGCTATATTCCAGGAGGGGGTGTGGAATCTTCAGCAATACATGGAGTGACACACTCATTTGTGCTCTGAAACCAGAAATTCTGAGCTGTCTAGCTTTGGTGTCACTAACAGAGAAAAGCTGACTCATTTGGACTTTAAAACCTTGTACTGGAGAGATTGTGGTTTTCTGGATTGTTCCATCTGAGATGGAGAAAGGCTTAAAAAACAAGTTTAATAAACACAGCATCTGATCAAAGACTTGGAAGGATGATACTCCATGAATGTGGGTCTGGGGAATAAACCTCAATTAGGAAGGGACATAGGAAAAATTATTCGAAGGAACCATGATTAGGCTACTAGATGCCAAGAATGTCTTGGGAGTGGATTCCGAATGATTCTCTATTGAAAGAAGAGTCCCAAAAGCACTGACCATAGGGCTGAATGATGGAGAACTATGAACAAAGAGTCACTTAGCTGAGATTCATGGGAGAGAATGTAAAGTGAAAATCTGTACTTTGTATTCTTTCAGAGTCTCTGGTCACATCTAGTTAAGGTTCAGGATTCTTTAGTAACAACAAATACCCACTCCAACCACTTCAAACTTAAAAAGCAAAAACGAAGTCCAAAAGATGGATCAGTTATTGACAAACTTTATCTAGCAATCATCGATACCCAAGGGCACAAGGTGAAGCCTAACTGGACCTCATAGGGCTGGAAACCTGGAACATAAGAGTCGGCACTGAGGTCCTAAATGTCTCTCCCCCTCCCCTTCCCCACCAATATAGATTTATTGACACTTATTTCAATAAACAAAACATATAAAGACACCATTCTTGTGAAGCCTGGCATTCCACCTTGCCTCTCTTTCTCCTTCCTTATCCTGACCCCATTTCTACACCTTCCTGCCATCTGCCATTGCTCCCTTCTTCTCTTTACAAATGAACTTTCTTGGCTTTCTCTTCATTTCAGCAACCCAGTAACTTCAGCAGGAATTGACTTTGGCTTGCTGAGTTAGCCCACCTCTGATTCTCTACAACCTTCGGCTTTTGAGTGGACCAACCAAACACAGTTAGCCATACCAGTCACTGGCTGGCCTTGGCCAGAAGTCATCCCTAATTCAGGTTATGGAGTAAACCTGGACTTGAGCTATTGATGGACACAGTCACTAATGGAATCATTGATAGACAAAGTTCCTAGAAAAAGAGGATATCAGCCAGATGTGGTGGTACATGTCTGAAATCCCAGAACTTGGAAGGCTGAGACAAGAGGATTACAGGTTTGAGGACAGCCTCGGCAACATAGTGAGACTCTCAGCAACCTAGTAAGACCCTGTTTCAAAACAAAAACTAAAAAGGGCTGGGGTGGAGTTTGTAGGTAGAATCTCTCTGGGTTCAATCCCCAATGCCAGCAAAAAAAGAAAGAAAGAAAGAAAAAGAAAAGAAAAATTGGCAATTATTGAGGCAGATACCCCCAAATACATCTACTATTAGATTTATTTTTATACACATTTTAATATATTTCATAATATGTTTCTGGTTATGCCAAACTACTAAATCTCCCTTTATTATCACCTATGTCAAGATGATGGGGTCGATTTCTGCCAATGATTTTATCTTTTTTATAACACTATCCAATTGATCCTTGATAGTCAGAATTGGGAATCAGGTAGAAATTTCCTCATTGCTTCTTCCAACTTCTAAACTATGAAATTATCAGCAAGTCAATAATTTACCAAATGTTCTACTTTTAGCAGAGTAATACTTTGAGCATATGGCCAACTAGAATAATGAGGTATTTCAGCAATCTTGCTTCTGGGCCTTTTGAGAAACATCACCAATAGTAATGTCTAAGATTCTGTAAGTCTATGCTTTGTTTGAGACTGTGGCAGTGGCGTATGATAATTATGATAGTACTTTGGTTTCTTTTTCCTTTTACCCTCTAGCAAAAGTTCTTCAGTGGGTCTTATTCTCCGACTTTTGCATTCCAAAATTTTACAGTGAATCTTGGGGGATGGTTCCAAAGCTGCCCCATGACACTTGAGTGGTACTGATAAAAAACAACAACAAAAAAAACTGGAACAAAATGAGTGATGTTCAATTTTGCATTCAGATATATTCAGAAGATCAAGTAGTATGTACAGCCATTGGATGCCATGCTCAGAAGTTCCTGAGAGCATCAGTAGTGTGGACCTCATGGTAGGTTTGTGGAGGATGAGCTGTATCATTCTGAAATGAAACTAGAACACATTCAGCAAGCAGAATCACAGACAGAGGACATCAAGCTTCACACTATCAGGGCTCTCCAATTTCAACATCACAAATACAGGCACATGGACATCCACCATGACAAGTTACTTGTCACACAATGGTACAGCTGTTATACATCTGTCTGGTTCCTGGCAGAATAATTTTCTTCATCAACTTTGTCAAACTGGAACATTCATCTGCTACTGCTGATAGCAGAATCTTCCTTTGCAAGGGGCACAGCCTCACAGAAAGGTCACTGGGTTAGCCTAGGGTCTTGGAAACAAATTATTTCTCCTGCTGACACAATTGCTCTTGAACAGGCACAACTCTCTAACTCTGATCTGAGAAGCTTCTCCTGTGACATAACTTCATCAAAATATCTGTTCTCACTCTATAGGATAACTTATTTTGCCTATAATTGTATCAGCCATAACCTGATTGCAGGTTTTTTTTTTTTTTTTCGGTACTGGGAATTGAACTCAGGGGCATTCTACCTCCGAGCTACACCCCCAGCCCTATTTTTTTTATTCTTTATTTTGAAACAGGGTCTCACTAAGTTGCGAGTGCCTCACTAGGTAGCTGAGGCTGGCCGCGAACCCGGATCCTCCGGTCTCAGCCTCCCGAATGCTGGGATTACAAGCGTGCGCCACCACGCCCGGCTATGATTGCAGTTTTAAAATGACTCATGGTTTTCAAATAGCTCCTACTATTGTCAAATCTCCAAAATAACCCATGAGATAGTTAGAGCACTTCTTAGTGTTTTGATTCAGTACAGGAAGATGCTGAAAGGCCTGAGAAACATTGACTTAGTAAAAAACTAAAGAAATTAAATGATTTTCTGATATCTGCCTCACTAGTGAGCAAAGTAACTAGAATCTTCAAAGTATTCTGACTCCTGCCTACCACTCTCTACCACACCACATTTTCTTTTTCTCTCACCTTGAGCAGATTTCATCGAATTGTTATTCTTTGGCCCTAGACCCTTTTTTCTTTAACTTTTGAAAAAAAAGATATTTCACATCCACAAAAGCAAAATGTGAAATATCTGCTTACTTTCCATTGGTTAAAATTTAGCCACACAACTCATTAAATGCAAGCTTTTTTATGACTAATCCTATGTCCTGCTAAAAGTCAGGGAGAGTCTATTACTAAAAGAAAGAAAGAACACCTGTAATTTCAGTACTCCGGAAGTTAAGACAGGAGGATCACAGGTTCAAGGACAACATCAGCAACTTAGTGAGGATCTCTGCAACTTAGTGAGACCTTGTTTCAAAATTTAAAATAATAATAATAATTAGGACTAGAGTTGTAGCTCAGAGCTATAATTCCTCTGGATTCTATG
>PVLC010027809.1:0-21526 GCA_004027655.1 Graphiurus murinus
CTTCAATACTAGGAATTAAACCCAGAGCCTCACACATACTAGACAAGCACGTCCTGGTCCTTTTAAAATTTATTTTGACACAGTGTCTCACTAAATTGTCCAGGCTGGCCTAAAATGTATCATCCTCTTGCCTCAGACTCCCAAGTAGCTGAGATTACAGATGTGTCCTACCATGTCTAACTAAGAACCTTGGATTTCTGAAATTTCATATTATATTTTCAAATAATTACTAATGTTCTGTACTCTTTGTCCATGAGCTACATAGAATTCTGGTTATGCAAACATAATCCTTCAATCTTTATTTTACAAATAGCACTAAAGTACAGAAAAAAATTGAGATTGTGTGAAACTATTTAAATATAGTTATATTTCACAAATCAGAGATGATAAGGAAGAAAATTGTTTCAGAAATTAGAAATTTTTGAGTAAAATTGGGGGAAAAGCACATTTGTGACAGCTGCCATATATATATATGAGTAAAATTGGGGGAAAAGCACATTTGTGACAGCTGTCTATATATATATATATATATATATATATATATATATATATATATATCATACACCCATATACATCATTGATGCTTATATGGAAGAAACCAGTCTTTAAAATAGTACTATCCATAGTCAACCCCCTTTTGTTTGTTTGTTTGTTTATTTATTTATTTTTGCAGTACTGGGGATTGAACTCAGGAGCATTCGACCTTTGAGCTACACCCCAGCCCTATTTTTTATTCTTTATTTTGAAACAGGATCTCACTAAGTTGCGGAGTGCTTTACTAAGTAGCTGAGGCTGGCCGTGAACCTGGATCCTCCGGTCTCAGCCTCCCAAGTACTGGGATTACAAGCGTGCGCGACCACGCCCGGCTATCAAACCTGTTATATATATTTTGTTAAGATGTAACATTGGAGGATGATGGATCGTCTCTCTCATGCAATACAGCCTGAATTTTTTCTCCAATATTACAAGAGAATAGGATTCTCCATATGTATATAAGATAAAAAAGCTAAAATGATAAATTGTGTAAATATCACCTATTTTTCAATGCTAGAATTACATTCAATGTAATAAAATGCTTCCATATAATAAGGGACATAGTTTTCTCAGCATTATATTCATAATCACTTAATAAAGGAATAATCTTGATTTATCTTTCTCATATAGCTATTTCTAATCAGGAAACAGAGACAAGGGAAATATATTGACGAATGTCTTTTTGTGTTATGAAGTGGCATTATACACTAGCTTTTAAAAAGACTTTTATAAGAATTTAAATTTTTATTATTACTTTAGGTTTTCCAATGATATTTCTTTGGACTAATATTGTTAAGACTGACCCATAGGTTAGTTTTTCTTCAATAGAGCTTCTTTTATGAAGTTTATTGACTGCTGAAATTATAAGTATAATAATATGATCCAAATATTTATGTGATGAAAGTATTTTGAGAAAGTGAGGAAGAACACTTCTAAGTTACCATGTAAACATCCATTGCAGATATGTCTGAGGAGGATTTTAACACAGATAATAATGTTGAGGATATAAAACTGAGTATGTATCCAAAAAATTCACTGATATACAGCAATTTGGTTAGACAGGTGTGCTAGCTTTCTATCACTGTGACAAGATACTTGAGATAATCAACTTAAAAAGTGGAAAGATTAATTTTAGCTCACAGTTTCAGAGTTTCACGGTCACTTGTTCCTGTTTTTTCAGACTGGTGGAAGCACAATACCTCATGGCAGAGCATGTGGTGGAGAAAGTCTGTTGACCTCATCATAGCTAGGTAACAGAGAGAAAGAGAGAGAGAGAGAGAGAGAGGAAGGGGCAAAAGTCCCAATATCCCCTTCAAGGGCATGTCCCACAGTAGCCTACATTCTTCCAACTAGGCACCACCTCTTAAAGGTTCCACTATACCCCAAGAGCACCACAGACTAGAGACTAAAACTTTAAGGCATGTGCTTTAGGGAGATTCTTCCAAGCCATAGCAATAGGCAGCAAAACTTTATAATAAAGTACAATTTCTGGTCACTTAATTTAAGGTGAAAAGAGACTAGTTCCTAAGGAAGACTGAGGAGAACAGAGAACAAAATTATAAAGAAATGTTCAATAGCAAAAAGAACCTATATACAGGGAGCAATATAGGAGCAGTTTCTATTATTAACAGATTTTGTCCCATCATCCCAGATGTGGAACTCCTACAAAAATTTAAACATAGTATATAATATATAATATACAATATACAATTATATAACAATGCTGAAATTAATACTATTACATTATAATATAATAATTTATAAAATAACATTAGCTCTCGATTATGATTTATGACCCAGTTTAATGCCCTTGCATCAATTTCATTGAAATATTAAAAGAATTGAAAACTTGGGACTTCATGTGTAAATATTGAGATACATGTGATAACCGTATATACTAGATAGCTATTTCTTGTATTATAAACCACCTGCAAAACCTAGTGGCTTAAATAACAACTTTTTATTTTTCACATTTGGGTGTTGATAGGAAATTCTACCCATCTGATACTGTCTCAGTTGATTTTAATTATATGTTCTCGTGTGTGAAGTCTTTACCCAAGACAGTTTAACTTTTTTTGAGTGGAATTTTCTCAGTTCCCTATGGCAGACTATCCCAGGATAATTTTCCTTTGATGAGAGATTCAAGAATGGAAACAAACATTCACAAGTGCTTATTAAAACCTGTATTTGTGTCATGTTTTTACTGAAAGATTTGCAAAAGCACATGGCCAACCTGAGTGTAAATGTGGAAGACAATTAAAAAAAGTACAATTACAGTGATAAATGCATAACTGTTGCTATTAATGTAGCCATCCCTCCAGAACAGGTATAGTGACAAGATGGCGTCCATATGTTTAAAAAAGAAGAAAAATATGTATATAAACTCAGGATTATATTAAGAAGAAAGTGTGTTTTATATGCAATTCCAGGGGTTCAAGGTACCACATACCTCCATGGAAGTACCACATACCTCCATGGAATAACCTTAGAGACCAGTCACAGATTAAATGATAGATGGTACTAAAACAATCTTATGGCGAGGAAACCTTTAGGACATTGGCCATACGACGTTTCTATGAGTCAAATACATAGAAAACAAACATTTCATATAGAGACTACTTTTCCCCCTATTTAATTGGTGCATTGCAATTATACATCCTAGTGAGATTTAGAGTGACAAATACATACACGCCGGCAGCATTTATTGTGTGCTTCCCTCCGTTCCTGCCCTATTCTCCCAGTCTCCCCTTGGTACTCTTTACATACATACAAATAACTTCACTTATGAACAAAGGAATATTTGAATAATTTCCATCATTACATTTCCCCTTTCTCCTCCCCACCTCCGTCTCCAGGTGGCCCTCCCCATCCCCCTAGTGTCTCCCCTCATTTATCTGAGGTCTTCTTTGCTTCCCAGTTTCTCTCTAGCTTCCACATAAAGTGAGAACATGTGGTCCTTCACTTTCTGTGACTGGCTAATCTCACTAAGCATAATATCCTTGAGTTCCATCCATTTTCCTGCAAATTACATGATTATGTTCTTTTTTATGACTGAGTATGATTCTATTGCATGTATATACCATATTTTTGCACATCATTCATGTGTTGATGAACACCTAGGCTGGTATCGTATTTTGTCTATCATGAATTGTGCTTCTATAAACATGGAAATACATGTATCCCTATAGTAATCTGATTTCAATTCCTTTGAGAAAATCCCCTTAAAAGACTAGGAATAGAGCCACCATAAGACCCAGCATATCTGAATCCTGAACCCAGGGCCTTGTATGTGCTAAGCAAGGACCCTATCACTGAGCTACATTCCCAACCCTTTTTTTTAAAATTTTATTTTGAGGTAGTCTCTCTAAATTGCCCAGCTGACCTCAAATTTTCAAACTTGTGATCATCTTTCCTCAGCCTCCCAAGGAGCTTGGGTTATAGACATGTGCCACCACGGATTTAGGAAGATATACAAAGCCAATGGTTTGTAGTAGAAGTGGTTTTGCTTTTTTTTTTTTTTTTTTGGTTTATCTTTGTTTTTACAAATATTTAATTGTCACTGTAAGATTCTTACTATGTCTTTCACTCTGAAAAACTTAGAAAGAAATCATGATGGCTGGTAGAACCACAGGATCAATGGAAATTGAGTTCCTAGATAAATGATAGTTGATATGGTGAGTTTTTTTTTACTTTTTATTCTATAATTTCTAATTTATAAAAATGTTGCATGAATAGTCACAGACACTACCATATACCCTTCACTCAGAATGTCCAATTGTTAATGTTAAGTTTTGATATATTTGTCCATCAATTTATACATAGACAGACGCATATATATATATATATATATATATATATATATTTGTTTTTTTTTTCGGAATCATCTGAGACTAAGTTCCAAACATGATGCCCCTTTATCCTTGGATTTCATAAAAACAAGCACGTGCTCAAATAGAATGTTAGGAAAAAACAAAAAATTGACATTGAGATGATACTGTATTTCTATTCTGAAGACATTAAATTTTATACCATGTCCTTTATAACATCAAAAATATAATCCAGGATTCAATCCAAGATCATGTAGTATGGGAGAGTTCCCTTTGTCTTTGTCTTTAAGACCATGGCATTTTGGCAAAGGACAAACCAGGATATTTGTAGAATATTTCTAAGTTTCAGTCTGTCTCATATTTCCTCCTAATTAGATGAAAGTTGCACGTTTGGGACAAGAACAGCACAGGATGATATCATGTCCATCTCAGAGTCTCCCATCAGGAGCTGCAAGACGTTGGTGTGTCCCATTAGTGATGAAGTTAGCGTTGATCGTTTGGTTACCGTGATATCTAGGCTTCTCCACTAAACGTTACTATTGACTTAATAAGTAATTTATGCAAATATCTTGTTCCTCATTCACAGTTCATCTGCTAGTTTTAGCATGCACTGATAATTCTTTTGAAGCAATGGGATGGTGGCTGATTAGTGACATTCAAGTCCATTACTCCTTTCACATCTGTAAGCTGGCCCTATGTCCTATGCTAATGTTTGTTCCTCTTTCTCCCCCATTTATTTATTCATTAACTTCCTTAAATCAGTATAGACTCATAGCATCTTATTTAATGTTAATGATTATCTCAGATTTAGCAAGTGTGAGTCCTGTATCCTCTGACATGCTCCATCCTTCTGTGAGCACTATTTTTTGGACCAGATTTGGCAAGTTCTGTAGTGCAAATTTTGATTTCTTTATTGGAGAACAATATTGAGAAAACAAAACCAATGTCTGGGTGCTAGATGTACTTATTGCTATAGGATGCCATTATTTCTAAGTCCTTTTATTAGCTAATGCTTGTAAGGATGTACAAAATCACACACACACACACACACACACACACATATAATATATAGGCATGTACAAATATAGTCACTTCTTTTAAATAAGATTTAAGTATAGAGAGTATTTTTAATTAAGCAGAATTTTCTGAAATATAAATTAATATCCTCTAATTAAATTTTGTAATATTTCAGAATTACTAGAGTAGCAAAAGTAACTTATAGTGACTAATACAGCAATATAATAAGCCAGGTGAAATACGTTAAAAGCTGATGCATACCTACATTTATATACAATGTCAAATTCCCATCTTGTCATATAATGGAAGGTATACATTATATCCATCATATCATTGATGTGAAACTTCATCACCAGCTAATGTTAGGAGTATTTGCCAGATTTCTCCACTCTAAAGTTACTTTACCCTCCTCCCCCTTCTACTCTATTCTTTGAAAAAAAGCCATTTTTAAAATACTTCAACTGATACATTATGGTCTCACATCATAATGTATTTCATAATGATAGTGATATATATACACCCAGGACTTAGTGGGCTTCCCTCCAGCTCACCCCCCCCATGCCAAACAGGGTATTGAAACTGACATTTCTTTATTAATTCATGTTTTAATTTTCTGAACTTTGGGGGTGTTATTGAGGAAGTTTCTACGTGTGCCTATATGTTGGAGTGTTGGATCTATGCCCAAATGGAGTTTTAAAGTCAAACTCATCCTGAACTTTTGAGAGGAGAGTGGAATTAAATCAAACTTTGGGAAGGATGTATCAACATATATTATTGGAAACTCGTCTATAAGAAATGTAACATATTTATATATGTTTCTATATCCAGTCTGCAAATATTTTGTTAAGGATGTTTGAATTTCTATTCATGAGTGATATTGACTTATAGTTTTTAATTCTTTTTTTTTTTCGGTACTGGGGATTGAACTCAGAGGCTTTCTACCTTCGAGCTACACCCCCAGCCCTGTTTTTTACTCTTTATTTCGAAACCGGGTCTCACTAAGTTGCGGAATACCTCACTAGGTAGCTGAGGCTGGCCGCGAACCCGGATCCTCCTGTCTCAGCCTCTCAAATGCTGGGATTACAAGTGTGTGCCACCACACCCAGCTTCGTTTTTAATTCTTAAATTGCCTTTGTCTGATTTTACTATAGGAGTAATACTAGCTGCATAAAATGAAGCATGTTCGCTGCTTCCACATTTTCTGAATGAAAGTTTTCACTATCTTAATATTTCTTTGTTAAATATTCAGTGAAGTCACCTGGACCCAATATTTTATTTGTTGAAAAGTTTAAAATTGCCAACTCAGGCAGGCAGGTAGCACATGCTTGTAGTCTTAGCACTTGGGAGACTGAGACAGGAGAAACAGGTTTAAGGCCAGCCTCAGTAACTTTGTGAAGTCTTCAACAATTTAGTGAGACCCTGTTTCAAAATAAACAGGTTGGGGCATAGCTTAGAGGTAGACCATCCCTGGGTCCAATCCTCAGTACCATAAGTTAATAAATAAGTAAATTACCATTTCAATTTTATTACTTTGTATAATGATTTTAGATTTCCTATTTTTAATTATTTGTGTTTTGCTAGAATGTTTCTATTTTGATTACTTTGTTTTAATTTTGAAACATTTTTTCTTCATAATGTTCTTATAATAATTGTAATTTCCATAGAGTAGGTAGGAATTTTCTTCATTCCTCATTTTGCTAATATATTTCCTCCCCCTCTTCTCTTTTTCCCTTAATCATTCTGCCTTTATTGATTCTTTACAAGAAGCAAATTTTAGTTTAATTGCTGTGGTTATCTTCTCTAGATAATTTTCAATTTTTTAGTTCATGTTTTTTTTTTCCCTGATTCTTATTTTTTCTTTTTGTTATTTGCTTTGGTTTCACTTTATTCTTATCTTAGTAGTTCTTTTTTTTGTGGTACTGGGGATTGAACTCAGAGGCATTCTACCTCCGAGCTATACGCCCAGCCCTATTTTTTATTCTTTTATTTTAAAACCGAGTCTCACTAAGTTGCGGAGGGCCTCACTAGGTAGCTGAGGCTGGCCTCGAACCTGGATCCTCTGGTCTCAGCTTCCCAAATGCTGGGATTACAAGTGTGTGCCACCACGCCCGGCTATCTTAGTAGTTCTTAAGAGTGATGCTTTGTTATTGATTTTGAGACCTTTCTTCTTCTTTACTATACTCACTGGGAGCTTCTTATTTCCTTCTTATTACTTATTTGATTACATGTTATAATTTGTTCATGTTTCACTTGCCTTCAGCTCAAGTATTTTTTAGTTCCTTTTCAATTCTTTCTTTTATTGATTTGTGGCTTATTTAGAGACATGTTCAAGGGTTCTGATATTTTTTTCCTAAAGTGCTGCTTCCTTGTTTTCAAGCATAATGCTGAACATAGAACAGAATTGCCAATATTAAGCAGTATGAAATAGAAGTTAGTGCTGTAGAAAAATGAGAGACATGATTGTTTTGTTTTAAATATATATTTAGACACAATTTGGGACCTACATGGGTCTGGATCCTAGGCCTGCCCAGCAGAGCTGCCCCACCATGATCCACCGTGACATCATTTGCTCCCAGGGATCAACACAAGGAATCAGGGTGCTGATGGTTGAACATGATCACAGTGAGAAGCTTTTCTAGAAGCTTTACCATTCCTCAAAAGAAATGATCTCATCAGGGTAAAACTGATTGGAATTTCTCAGAGGTCAACGATACTTATCATTGTATGCTTTACTATACACACTCTAGTTTTCATTTTTAATATTTTGTTTTGAACTTTCAATTCTGAAACTTACATTCTCTTTTTCATAGGGGAGAGTAAAATTGAGATATAGGAAATATAGAATGGTAGTAAATGATTTTTAAGAGAATGAACAGGCCCCTCAAAACAGACAATAGCGTGGGACAAAAGTCTTCTGAGCTCTTAGGGAGCCGGAAACAAGTTAGAGGGTGGAGAAGTGCTAGAAACAAAGTCTGTCTTATCGTGTAGAAAGCAGTGCAAGCCAGGGGCTCAGTGTGGTGCTTCTGCCAGGCTACTCTTCCCTCCTGGGATTATTATGGAGGGAGGAGGTGGCTCCTTCAGTTCCTCCTCTTACACCAAAACGATCAAAAGATAAATGTTGGCATATTAAAATTAGGCATTTAAAGAGTTTATTCAAGTATACAGAGGTTTATGAATTGTACAATGCCAGACTGTGAAGGAGGGAGAGCTCCACCAAAAGAATACAAGGGAATACGTTTCTAAGGTTTCACATAAGTAGGATAAAGAATGGGCTTGGTAAGCTATAATACATAGCCCCTGTTGAGGGTTTAGTTGGTAGTTTATGATTATTAAAGTGTCTAGGTAAAAGTTAATTGGTGTTTTAGATTGATTAACCTAAGTTTCACTTTCCTAAACTGTGACCATTCACTCTGAGTTTGGTTTTGTTGATGACAATAGGCTCTGAGACACTGGAGCTGTTCCAGTTTGGTGTTCTCCCAATAATCTTTTTAAAACTTTGCAATGGTGTTTAGTCATCTAACTAAAAATAAAAATGTGCTATGAATCAACTATAATTTTAGCGTGTTTAAGTGAATTATTTAGAATTTTAATATCTATATTTGTAACATATCCATATTGTATTATTTACACAATTATTATGAAATGGGGGTGTCTCTCCTTTTAGGATTTTTGTCCAGTGGATTTCAACTAGTGAATTGTATAGAAATATGTAATTTTGCTGGGCATGGTGGCGCATGCTTAAAATCCCAGCATTTGGGAGGCTGAGACCAGAGAATCCAGATTCGTGGCCAGCCTCAGCTACCTAGTGAGACACTCCACAACTTAGTGAGACCCTGTTTCAAAATAAAGAATAAAAAATAGGGCTGGGTGTATAGCTGGGAGGTAGAAAGCCACTGATTTCAATCCTCAGTACCACAAAAAAAAAAAGAAATATGAAATTTTATTTTAAGTCAGGGAAAGCTAGAAGACAAAGCAGCTCCGTCCACCCCAAGTGAGGTGTTCCAGAAAGAGAGTGACCTCAAAGCTGTTGGGAAGTAGACTTTTAAACCTTCCTGATGTTTTATATGTTATTTTATGATTGGTCAGAATTGGGTTTGGGAAAACCAATGACTTTTACACAATTTTGATCCTTTATTTGAATGATTATCTGTGGGCTGGTGTGGACCCTGTAAGGTTCTGTAAGGTTCTGTAACCAACATGACAGAAGACTGATGAAGATGCCATTTTCCATCCTGTTCCCAGGTTCTCTGCCCTGCTTCATGTCCCCCCTTCTGATGATGTGTTATTAGGGAAATGGGGCAACGACTGCTCTAACTACTTTGAGTTGGTAGGGGGTGCTGTCAGAGTATTGCAGTTTAGGATCTCAGGGGGTAGATGATTTAAAGGACCATGAGAGAAGAAATTCTTCATATGATGTTTTGTTTTCATAATTGTCTGGAGCTGAAAGGCTGAAGGAATCTAGTTATCTTGGGTCAAAGTCATTCATGGTGGTTCAGTGGGCATCTACCTGAAAAACTGATACATTAGTACATTATACAATAACCCAAATATCTTGCTATAATAGTTTTTTATAACCTTTTGCCTTGGGCCATCCAGCTGTTAGACCATAAGTCATTATACATAACATTGTGTAAAGTTTTTGTGGCACAAATTCTAAAAAAAAAGACAAGTAGCATATTATTATTTTTAACTTAGCAGAAATAGTTTGTGGTTGTTTGTTTCTGTTGGTAGGATTTTGAACAGGACTCAAATCTTCTAGGAGCTTACAAAAATAGGAATCTTTACTTTTTGTAGTGTTTGATTGTCCTGGACCTGTAAAATCTCAAGAATGGCATGTTTAATATTACAACATCTTTTAAGGACTTAACTGGAGGGAGGTTTGGGGTATTTGGTGTCATATCTTATTTTTCTGTGAGCCTAAAAGTTGAAGTGCCAAAGTACCTTTCCCAAGTGGGGGATTCCGGAAAGAGAGTGACCTCAAAGTCCTTGGGAAATGGGCTTTCAAACCTTGCTGAAGTTTTCTATCTGTTCTTTTGTGATTGGTCAGAATTGAGGTTTGAAAAACCAGTGACTTTTGTACAATTTTGATTCTTTATTTGAATGATTATCTGTGTGCTGGTGTGGGCCCTGTTTCCTGGTACCAACCAGTCTCTCACTTTCCTGTTTGCCTGCTCCAAGTTCACAGAAGGCTTCTCAAGTCCCCTGCCCTGCCTCAATTACAATGTTGTCATGTTATCATTGAACTATAAGAGGGTTTACCCCCAGTAATATTAGCTTATAAGCATTTTAAATTTAAAATTGCTGATCTAAGTGGTAGAGCTACACTGGACTCAATCTCCAGTCACACACACACACACACACACACACACACACACACACACACACTACTGAATTAAAGTAATTCAAAAATTCAGTTCTTTCTTTTTTCCTCCCTCCCTCCCTTCCTTCCTTCCTTCTTATGTTGATCCCAGGGGCTTTTTATTTCTGAGTTACACCTCCAGCCATATTTTATTTCTAAGGGTCTCACTAAGCTGTCGAGGGCCTCACTAAATTGCTGAGGCGGTCTTGAATTTGCAATTTTCCCATCTTGGCCTCCCACGTACTGGGAATACAGGCATGTGCCACCACACCTGGATAAAATAAAAATTTTATTTACGTATATTAGTTAAAGAATTAAGTAAAGTAAAATATGCAATTTGTTCATTTCATAATTTATACCACACAATTCTGCCATTACAGTGCTAAAGAAATACAATCTAATTTTGATAAATGACAGGATCATTAAAATTTCATCAAATTAATCTATCAGTGAGTATATCAAAGAATGACTCACCTTTTAAGTGTTTCTTCTTTTTCTGCAAAAGGAAATATGCAGGTTATGCAAACTCATTTTGCCCAGTTGGCATATTGATATTTCACTATCAAATCCATTTATAAGTCTTTTATGTTACCTAAAAGTTATTAAACCTATAGCTGGTTATCACTGAAACCAGGGTATGAATGAGATTTTGGTGAGGATAATAAATCAACAAATAGGAAATCTCAGTCTTGAGCTAAAGTCTTGGTTCTATACTAAATGATTTCATTACCTTAGGTGAAATTCTCATAGGCTGAGCTCATGCCTATAATCTCAGTACTTGGAAGGCTGAGACAAGAATATCACAGGTTGGAGGACAACCTCAGCAAGGAGAGAGACTTTCATCAACCTAGCAAGACCCTGTTTCAAAATAAAAATAAAAATCTACACTGGGGGTGTAGATCGGAGGTAGAACATTCCTTGATTCAATCCCTAGTACCCCACACACACAAATAAAAGAAATCATACTAATAAAATAAATGCCATACATAAAAATTCAGAAAGCCAAACATCAACTATTATGTACAAAATAATATCTTTATAATATTTTTTCTGAATTTAATGAAGTCAATTCTTTTTTTTTTTTTTTTTTTGTGGTACTGGGGATTGACTCAGGGGCATTCTATACCCCCAGCCCTATTTTTTATTCTTTATTTTTGAAACAGGGTCTCACTAAGTTGTGAGTGCCTCACTAGATAGCTGAGGCTAGCCGCGAACCCGGATCCTCCGATCTCAGCCTCCCGAATGCTGGGATTACAAGCGTGCGCCACCACGCCCGGCCTTGAAGTCAATTCTTAATGTGAATGTGAGTGACTTGGAATATATCATTGTCGATGTGATTTACATTATGATGTGAAACTACAATGCACTATTAAAAGCACATATAAAAAGAAATTAAGTTAAGAAAGTCCTTCCCTCTATACACACAGCATAACAAAATTAAAATTAAAGGATATTAATATTTTTCCAAATTAAAGATAAAATTAGTATAAATCTAGAAGAGATAAAACATTTTTACAAGTTGTATATATCAACACATTTTCATTTTCATGGAGCTTATGATATGAGAAATATACTATGTCACTTAAACATCTACAAAAAATAAAACACATAGGATTCCACTGTGTTTTCATCTGTTATTTTTAGGCCGGGCATGGTGGCGCACGCTTGTAATTCCAGCATTTGGGAGGCTGAGACCGGAGGATCCGAGTTCAAAATAAAGAATAAAAAATAGGGCTGCGGGTATAGCTCGGAGGTAGAATGCCCCTGAGTTCAATCCCCGGTACCCAAAAAAAAAAAAAAAAAAAAAAAAAAATACATATAGGTTTTTCATTATCTCTGTTTTTCCAGGGAAACATTATTCTGAGGACTGTCTTTATTTCCCTCATTTTCTTTGGAGGATGTGTTAAAAATTATTTCTTAAAGTATAGTTCACCCACAATCTTTACTTCTATACTTTTCTATTATCTTGAAAATATTCTGTATTTTAGCCTGGCATGGTAGTACAAGCCAGTAATCCCAGTACTTGGGAGGCTGAGACAGGAAGACTGCAGGTTCAAAGATAGCCTTAGCAACTTAGGTCCTCCACAACTTTGTGAAATCCTGTTCCAAAAAAAATAAAAATAAAAAAGGTTGGAGGTATAGCTCAGAAGTAGAACAACCCTGGGTTCAATCTCTAGTACCCGCCCCCAAAATACTCTTTAACTTCAAATTCCAGACAATGTACTACTCTCCTTTATCCCTACATACTTCTTTTGTATAGGCAACACATCTCTGACCTGAGAATTTTTTAATCATTTGTTTCGTAAACATTTAATAGCTTGGTTTTATTTCTGTTTTTTCCTCTAGTCACTCTAAGATGACTTTGATATCTTCCTTCTCTAGTAAGTCAATTCCAAACGTCTAAGTATGCTGCCTTTCAATGGTACCAATTTGAAAAACTCTTTTGTCTAATTCCTATTATCGTAAATCTTTAACTTCTTCATTTTCATTAGTACTCTTTTCTCATAGTTGATATATTCAGTTTTCTTTTAAAAAAATTCTCTCTGCAGCAGAAGACTTGTGTATCTTCACATGACCAAATGAGAAATTTACTATTTTAAAAATGTTTGCACTTTTCTTTTCCCTCCAGTTTTTCTTGTGACTCAACTGCTGTTAACATTGCTGAAAATGTTCAGTGGAAAACAGACCAAATATGTGCAATGTATCAGGAACTGTCTGATCAGGGGCTCATTCTAATACCAATATTTGCTGTGTGCTATTATTTTTCATGTTTCTTCATTGTGTTTTATAATTCCTTTTGCTAATATTTTCCCTTCATACAGACTTCTAAGATCTTTCGGATTTTGTCCTAATGTCCTTTCATCTTCTTTTTAAGTCATGATGGTACAATTTGGTTTTTGTTACCTCTTACCTGGCTTTAATGTTATAAATATTAAATATTCTTGAAAACATTTTTATTTCCATTTCAATATTATAAATTAATCCTGAAATTGATAAAAAGTTCTGTATCATTCTCCCATGGTCAGCTTCAAACTCTGCTTTTCTGAAGTAATTTGCATGTTTATTGAGTGTCTGTAGGTGACAAATTGTGTAAGATTATTTATGATGAGAGTTTCCTCAATCTTTTTCCATTTTAAATTCATATACTGAATGTAAGAATATAACTCACATATTTGAGCAATCTATTTGGAATACCTTTCAGTGCATGACCTGTAACCATTGAATGATTATATAGCAATAGCATATTATCAAATTTTTTCTTTATTTAAATATTTTTGAATAGCCTGAAACTCTTATGTTCAATCAGGAAGAGTTCCATTCAAGGCCATATAAACGTTCACATATGGTATTTTGTAGAGTTAACAATTGTGTAGTTTGTTAACACTGAAGATTTCTATTTCTATTTTTCTTTATTGCTTATTGTTTGGTGTCACTTTTACTAAATCATCTATCATGTCTATAAATAAAGTTTAAAACAAAAAACAGGTGGATAGACTTCTGTTTTCTCAGAAGCTTGGAAGTCAACAATACTAACAATAAGTAAAAGAGATGAGCAAACTGAAAAATCGATAACTCTTTTTGGCTCCTTCAGAGCAGTGAGGTCATAGGACAAACCACTGCCCTGTAAATTAGAGAGACAGCCTCATGGATACAGAAAATCACAAGCTACCAGAGTAGTTAACACAAGAGCAGAAGATTCCAGGGGAACTGTGTCTGGGTAGAAAATATGAACTTTGAATAGAGAATGTTCCCCAGACATCAGATGGTACACAAGGCAGCCTTGTTGGAGGCAAAGTCAGTTTCTAGGGAATAGTCTCTACAGGGAAAGCTCACACAAAAGGGACCTGGATTCTTTAACTCGAGGGGAGAGCGGTCACCCATGATGCCAAAGGAGTTGGTTGGCCGGCAAGGGACGTCCGCTCGTGAACAGCAAATGCTGCCCGCTTTGCTTTAACCACAGCATGTGGTCAGTGCCCTGATTGGCTGGGAACCCAAGTTCCTCCTTTCTATAAAAAGCCTTCCTGCTTCTTCAGTAAACCGGATTGTACCTCGAGTCTGTCTCCCGCTTGGTGTTGTTGGCGTTCGGCCAGTATGCCTTCCTCTCGCCCCGGGGAACCGGCAGGGACCCGGTAGTGCGGCTGGGGAAGCATTCCGGAGAACCCGAGGTTGGCCCTGAAGTGGGGCCCTTCAGGTCTCCGTGGACTTGGCTGGGGACATGGCTTTCCCAGGCTGAGTGTTGCAACTTCCTTTTTCTCTTTTCGGGTTGCTACAGTCTCTCACTCCATATCACTCTGCTCCTCGCCATGATGCCTTGCCAGAAGAAACTGAAATAACACGAACTGGAATCTCCAGAGCCATGAGCAAAACATTTCTTCTTCCTCTACGTTTTTTAGGTAGGTGTTTGGGTCACAGCAGTAAGAATGGTGTTGGAAGCAGCCAGAATAGTGGATGCATAGTGGAATCACAACTTAACAGAGCAGTGAACACACTAGCACACACCTCTATGGGAACCGAACCTGGGTTGGAAAACACGTATTGACCTGATGAATTGCTGGGAACTCACTGCCGACAAGTCTGAAAATCCAGAACTCTGGGAGACACTCATGCAGTGTTCCCATATATATGTGAGCTTTGATTTCGACAGGGCCTCACCAGATTTCCACAGTGAATATCAGAAAAAGCCACTTGTGCTTCCAGCAGAGGAATTGAAAAGGACCTTTTAAAAATGGTCACAAGCATCCTGTTCTTCTTTAAAAGGTTTGCCCCCGAGTGAAGTAACTTAGCTAAAGCATAACCTGATTGGATGTTATCAAAGCTTTAGTGACCAGGGAGAAAGGGAATATCCAACTCTAAACCACTCTAGCCATCCTGTGTCAACACAAGGTAGAAGAGTAGAATGGATAGTAGACTGAGAAACTCTAAGTACAATATCAAACGGACTGAAAGGAGACCTAATCACAGGACTACAGCAATACAGTCTTGTCAACAAGTGATGTTGTAGTACTGGATGTACGCATGTAAGCCAATCTAAACATGGACCTTAGACTCTTTATAGATATTAATTTATAGGAGCTCAAACCTACCTGTAAAACACAATATTATAAAACTTCTAGAATAGAAGAAAAAAACCTACATCACCTGGAATTAAACAATGAGCTTTTGCATATAACACTAAAGAGGGTCCATGAAATAAATAATTAAATTAAAATTTTTATTAAATTTAAAAATTTTAGCTCCATGAAAGTTATTTTCAAAAGAAAGAAAAGATAAACTACAGATAAGGAGAAGATATTTGAAAAACACACATCAGGTAAATGACTATTTCACAAAATATACAACGAACACTTAAAAGTCAAAAATAAGAAATCAAAAAAGCTTGCTAAAAATTGAGCCAAAGCTGAGTGTGGTGATATATGCCTGTAATACCAGTACTTGGGAGGCTGAAACAGGAGAATTGTAGGCTCGAGGCCAGTCTCCCAACTTAGTGAGACCCTCAACAACTTAGCAAGACCCTGTTCAAAATAAAAAATAAAAAGGGCTGGCTTGGAGGTAGAATGCCTCTGGGTTGAATTCCCAGTATTGAAAAGAAACAAAAATGAAAATAATAAGCAAAAAGAAGGAAAACTGAGCCAAAGACCTAAAAGCCATATAATCAAAGAAAATATACAAATAAAATATAGTCATGAAAAAAATGCTCCGTGTCTTGTGTCATCAGGGAAATGAAAATTAAAACAACAATGAATTACCACTGCATACCTATAAGAATAGCCAAAATCAGAAACACTGATAACAGCAAATGTTGGTATTGATGTGGAACAAATGCTGATGGGGGTGAAAAATTGTAATGCTACTTTGAGGCAATGTGGCAGTTTCTTACAAAACTAGGCATACTCTTAAAATATGATTCTGCATTTTTTCTCCCTGATATTGACTCAAGAAGGCTAAAGTTATATCTACACCAATCCCCACACATAGATTTAAAAAAAAAACAATTAATTAATTTTATGTGTGTGGTACTGAAAGATTGAATCCAAGGTTATTCTACCTGTGAGCTATATCACCAGTCCTATTTTCCAGGGATTAGGAGAAAGATAAGGAGCAAGAGGAGTATTAGTAGGCACAGACAGATAATTTTCCATGCAGTGAAACTATTCATTATGTGGCAATCATGGTGGATATATGTGTCCAACCATAAGGCATATAGCACTAAGTGAACGCTAACATAGACTATAGACTTTGGGTGATTATCAAGTGTCAATGTAGGCTCATTGTGACAAACATACCATTCTAATAAGGGATGTGGACAACAGCGGGGCGGGGAGATTTCCATGTATGGAGGCAGGTGGTCTATGTGAAATCTCTGTAAGTTCTGCTTAATTTTGCCATGTTTATCTAAAAGCCGATCTAAAAAAGTAAAGTCTATTAATAAAAAAATATGAAGCACAGCTATTTGATATTTCCCCAAAAAGAATTAAAGTTAGAATAAATGATGTATACCCATGTTTATTTCAGCACAATTCACAATAGCTAAATTATGGAACCAATTAGATGTCTGTCAACACATGAATAGATGAAGATAATGTGGTATACATACATTGTAATTCTACTCAGCCATAAAGAATTATGCCATTTGGAGGAAAATGGATGAAACTAGAAAATAATATATTAAAGGAGATCATCCAGTCTCAGAAAGTCAAGGGTTATATGTTTTCTCTTATATGTAGAAGCTAGCAAGAAAATAAGAAATATGAAGGACTTTAAATAATGTGGAGAGAGACCAGTAAATAGTGTAAAGGAATTGGGGGAGGGTTAGGGGAGCTAAAAGGAGGACTCAGTAAGGAAACAGTTCAAATAATACTATAGCAAGATATGAAAGTATTAGTACCAATTTCATTAACATGTACAGGGAGGGAGGAGGGGATAGCAGTGTGGGATGCAAAAGAAAATACACCAAGAATTCTGTGCATGTATTTTTGTAGCACATTGAGCCTCACTATGTTGTATAAATATAATACACTAAATAAAAGTATATACTTAAACAAATAAATAAATAGAAAAAGAAAAGTCTTCTGAAATGTGATGTCATGGGATAATTTATTATAATTGTAGAGAGTTTCTTGAATATAACTATATTCTATTTATTATCTATTTTCATGTCAAGGTAATTATTTCCTGGAATTTTTCTGTGGAATAGACTACCAAATTTCTTCTAAAATATCCTTGATAATATCTGTAGCTAGATGAGCATTATGTCCCATAATGGTGAAAAAATAAAAAAAAAAAAAACCTTACTCTTCTATGTATGTACAAGATGAGAAAAGATACTTTAGAGCAGGCTTTCCTATAGAGAGAATCATTTGCATGTTCCTCTTAATTAGTCAAAAGTGAAAGGAGAGAATACTCTTTTAGGTTATCCAAAGACTGAAACTAAGTCTTGTAATTTCCACAAGGCTGCCATTCTCTGTGACCCTTTGCAATACAGAGAAAACATAATTTGAATAAAGAAAGCAATAGCCATGTGTGAGAGAAAGGGCTGATGGCACAACCCTTGCTTTCTAGAATTTCTTGTTGAGAAAATCTGCCAGAAGAGATCCAAGTGTTAGCAATTCTTCCAGAATTGAAAAACAGCAAATACTCTAAAATATAAATAGTCCAGGAAAAAGACTTATTTTAACCCAGTAACCTGGCTCAGGCACATGAACCTATAGGTTGATTGTGGAAAATCTGACTTGACATGTCTAGTAGCTTATTCCACTCAAGTCACAGACACTCATATCTGGCTTGAGAGAAGAAAAAATTAAGCAGAATGTATAAAACTGACAAATGACAAGACCCTGATATTCCTTTTCTTAGAGAATGTATCTCAAAAACTTTATAACTGCCTTCTCTGCAACTAGATGATCATGCATCATAGAATCTCAGTGGCTTAAAACATTTTATTTATAGCTACATGGCCAGTGCATCTTGGCAGGGGAGTCACTTGTCTTTTCCACTTCAGGATTAGGCAGAAAAAGGCGCTGTAACAACACAAGCTTTAATGATACCCTCTGCAAAGGAATAAAAAGATGGAAGATGCTGCGTCTCTTCCAAACCTCCATCCAGAACTGAATTGCACATATTTTCATGTTGCACACATTTCATTGGCTAAAACAAATCACGTGGCTATACCTATCTTTAAATGTACAGGGAGCTGAATCATATATTGTGTGTCTTTTTCAATATACTGTTATTGGCTCATTGTAGTCTCACATCACAATGTA
Organism: Graphiurus murinus; assembly: GCA_004027655.1. Classification (NCBI taxonomy): domain Eukaryota; kingdom Metazoa; phylum Chordata; class Mammalia; order Rodentia; family Gliridae; genus Graphiurus; species Graphiurus murinus. The sequence continues at coordinate 18,999 of PVLC010027809.1, forward strand.
GTTCAGAGGGACAGGGACATATATGCACACAGCACTTGGTGAGCTTCCCCTGGCTCCCTCCCCACTTGCTCCCCTTCCATACTCATGATATTGAGATTGGCATTGGTAATTTCACATATGTACATAAATTCAATGAAAGTCTTCATTGTGTGTCTTGAAGTAGGAAAACCAGAAAGACCAGTTTCCTCAGCACTATATGAAAAGACATTTTATAGACACTATTTTAAATTATGTTTGCACTAAGTGCATAGTTGAGTAGATATCACCTAAGACCCATTTTAATGTTATGATTAAATGGAACTGCAGTAGTAATATTACAACTTAAAAATTCTAAGCCAGACATGGTGGCACACACTTGTAATCCCAGTACTTGGGAGGCTGAGACAGGAGGTTCGCAGGTTACTGGCCAGCCTCAGCTACTTAGTGAGGCCCTATGCAACTTAGTGAAACCCTGTTTCAAAGTAAAGAATGAAAAGTAGGACTGAGGGTGTAGCTTGGGGGTAGAATGTCCCTGGATTCAATCCCCAGTACCGGAAAAAAAAAAAAAAAATCCATTTTTTTAGCCGAGTGTGGTGGCACGCACTTGTAATCTCAGTACTTGGGACGCTGAAGCCAGAGGATCCAGGTTCGCAGACAGCCTCAACTACTTAGTGAGGCCCTCCACAACTTAATGAGACCCTGTTTCAAAATAAAGAATTAAAAAAAAATAGGACTGGAGGTAGAATGCCCCTGGGTTCAATCACCTGTACTGCAAAACAAACAAACAAAAATTCTATTTTTTTTAAATACTCTACTTTCTAGTTCCTTTTTTGGCACTAAATTTCATTCCCTGTGCATAATACCATATCACATAAAACAGAATTATAGTCAAGCATCAATAGCTTTTAAAATGTTATAAAGAAATAAGCAAATAATTTAAAATAATGATTAAATACAGCAGGCCAGTTTGGGAAGTATGTTTGCATTGGAAAATTCATTTTTTCTTCAAAGTGACAAAGTTTATTGTCAGTCAAAATATAGATGGATAATAAAATGCAAACTGGAGTGACAATCTTAACAGGATATAAAAGTGACTATGTAGAGAATCAATACTGGAATCATAATGATTATTATCTTTTCACTGTGAAAAGGCATTTAATTATCTATTCTACTCAGATTTTAATCTGCCCTTTGCCCAACAGGGCATTAAAATTTTCCTCAGAGTGAGACTTCTAACAGGTTTCTTCCAGAATCTAGGACCCTGATCTTCCTTTTCTTAGAGCATTTATCTCAGAAATCTTGTAAATGCTTTCTCTGCAACTTCGAAATGTAAATCTTTCTAAAAGCCTCTTGCCAGTTTTACAACCCAGGATGTCTTTCTCAAGGACCTGGAAGCTATCCTTTTGAAATGTAATCACCAAGGAAAATAATGTTCCTATTTCCAAGTCTCTGTGGGAGGATAGAAGCCAACTTGCTCCAAGTTGTAAAACTGCCACCTGTCATGACAATAGGAGAAAGTTTGCTTTTCCTCAGGGTAAAGCCAATTAGCAAAAACAAATGGTCTATGATCTCTGTCTTATCTCCTAGGTTCAAAAACTCTCCTGCCCATTGTTTCAGCAGACCTCAGTTCATATAGTTTTCTGGTTCCTCCCCTCCATGGCAACTGACTTGAATAAAGCCTTCCTTGCCAATTTAGCTTTATCTGCTGTAATTTTTTTCTTTGACACCAATGACCTAATGCTGCATGCTCTAGTTTTCTCCTTTCACTGTGAATCTGGTCCACTTTCTTCATTGTATGAGAGAATACAGCCTACCACTTAATGCTTAGAAACAATACATATATATTTGAACTAGAAATAATTTTGGAGAAATAAAAAATAATCTTGGCATGTATGAAGCTATTTTCATCACTCTGTAGTTATAGATTATTGTATTTTTCAAAAGTATAAGAAACTAAATCATTATATTTTCAAGAAATACACTAAAATATGTTTTAATGCAATATCTCAGTTCAACATAAATTTGTCTCAACACATTTTTTGTGTCTTGGATAAAAGTAAAACTAATATTGTTCTCAGTGTGGTAATATAGTGAGAAAATATTCAATTTGAATATCTACCTTACATTTTCTTAAGTCCCAATGAAACTTTCACCATCTCTCCTCATGAATTAAAAGTATAAAATAGCTTCAATCTACTGGAAATTTAAGGTTTTTTGTTTGGCAAAAAAAAAAATATATATATTCCCAAATAATTGCCATGGATTATTTTTCATTGGTGATTTATTTGCTTTAAAGTGTTTTCAGAAACTTGTCATTCTTGTTAGTCATTCTCATTGTATTTTATCCCTTAGTTTTAATACAGTGATCACCCCAGTTTTCATGCTTAATAAATAAATAAATTCCACAAAAGGTAAAGAAGCAAATTTGTATATATTCATTATCTATATACATTCAGAGGTTTTTCAGTGGCTGAATGTCTGAAAACAAAGGCCATTAAATAGTAAGCTCTCTGTCACAGCTTTTTTTTTTTTTTTTTTTTTTTTTTTTT
>PVLC010027810.1:0-21542 GCA_004027655.1 Graphiurus murinus
ACCCCCAAAAAAAAACCAAAAAAAAAAAAAAAAAAAAAAATACAAAGGGCCAGGCATGGTGGCACACACTTGTACTGGGGATGGAACCCAGGGGCAGTCTACCTCTGAGTTATAACCTCAGCCCTATTTTTTATTCTTTATTTTGAAACAGGGTCTCACTCAGTTGCAGAGGGCCTCACTAAGTAGCTGAGACTGGTTGTGAACCTGTGAACCCATGATCCTCCTGTCTCAGCCTCCCAAGTACTGAGATTACAAGCGTGTGCCACCATGTTCCCAAATAAAGAATAAGAAATAGGGCTGGGGATGTAGCTCCGAGGTAGAAGGCCCGAGTTCAATTCCCAGTACTGCAAAAAAAAGGGGGGGGCTGGGGATATAGCTTGGAGGTAGAAAGCCCCTGGGTTCAATCCCCAGCACCAACAAATAAGTCAATCAAATAAATAGCTATAGCTGGGCGTGGTGGCGCACGCTTGTAATCCCAGCATTTGGGAGGATCCTGAGACCGGAGGATCCAGGTTCGCAGCCAGCCTCAGCTACCTAGTGAGGCACTCTGCAACTTAGTGAGACCTGGTTTCAAAATAAAGAATAAAAAGTAGGGCTGGGGGTATAGCTTGGAGGTAGAATGCCCCTGAGTTCAATCCCCAGTACCACAAAAATAAATAATAAATAAATAGCTATATGTGGGTAGTGGCCATCATATTAGCACGGTTCTAGACTCTAAAGCCAATAGGAGCCGGGCGTGGTGGCGCACACTTGTAATCCCAGCATTCGGGAGGCTGAGACCGGAGGATCTGGGTTCGCGGCCAGCCTCAGCTACTTAGTGAGGCACTCCGAAACTTAGTGAGACTCGGTTTCAAAATAAAGAATAAAAAATAGGGCTGAGGGTATATCTCGGAGGTAGAATGCCCCTGAGTTCAATCCCCAGTACCGCAAAAAAAAAAAATAATAATAATAACAATAAAAAAATAAAGCCAATAGCCGGGCGTGGTGGCGCACGCTTGTAATCCCAGCATTCGGGAGGCTGAGACCGGAGGATCCAGGTTCGCGGCCAGCCTCAGCTACCTAGTGAGACACTCCGCAACTTAGTGAGACTCGGTTTCAAAATAAAGAATAAAGCCGGGCGTGGTGGCGCACGCTTGTAATCCCAGCATTCGGGAGGCTGAGTCCGGAGGATCCGGGTTCTCGGCCAGCCTCAGCTACCTAGTGAGGCACTCCGCAACCTAGTGAGACCCGGTTTCAAAATAAAGAATTAAAAATAGGGCTGGGGGTATAGCTCGGAGGTAGAATGCCCCTGAGTTCAATCCCCAGTACCGCAAAAAAAAAAAAAAAAAAGCCAATAGGACAGACTTTTCTTAGCATTCCTGGCCCCAGAACCCTAAGTTAACGGGCATTTCTACACCCTCGGCCTGGGATTCCCTCAAGGACCGGTCTCTAGGGAAGAGCTAAGGAGGGCGGCACAGGTCGGGTGGCACCCACCCCTCCCCCATCCGGTGTTTCCTTTTCAGTGTTTCTCCCCCTGCTCAGTCCTGGCTTGGGACGCAGAGTCACTTATCTTTCACTTCTGGGCACACTGGTGTCTGTGACTCCGCTCCACCTCGAGCGTGATCAGTGGGCAGGGACAGGGTGGGCTGCCCTCCCCCGGGCAGGGCGCCCTCACAGTGCGGGGTCGTGTGCCCGGCGGGCAGGTGAAGGAGTACGAGGAGGAGATCCATTCGCTGAAGGAGCGGCTGCACATGTCCAACCGCAAGCTGGAAGAGTATGAGCGGCGGCTGCTGTCCCAGGAGGAGCAAACCAGCAAAATCCTGATGCAGTATCAGGCCCGGCTGGAGCAGAGTGAGAAGCGGCTGAGGCAGCAGCAGGTGGAGAAGGATTCCCAGATCAAGAGCATCATTGGCAGGTGAGGGGCGGCCCGGGGAGGGCGAGCGGGCGGGCTAGCGAGAGTCAGCAGGCAGGGAGCGAGAGCCAGCCGCCTGCCAACCCCAGCCCAGCGGGGAGGCCACCACGCCCCATCCCAGAAGGGGAGAAGCCTTGTGCTTAGGGCGTCGAATGCCCCTCTGCTGTATCCCGCCGCCTCTCCCGATAGGGTAACCTCTGGAGCGCTGGGAACCGTACTGTCCAGCCATCTCTGTGTCTGGACACAGCCCAGGCCAGGACTCCCCACTGGCCACTCAAAACCCAGCCCACGAGGCTCACCCCAAAGCTGAGCGGGGGTCCCTGACAGAGAAGCCCCGAGCACCCCCTCCTGGGCAGAGCCTCCCGTTCCAGCCTCGCAGGGGTATTCCACCAGAAAGGCTCCTCTGCAGGTGGCAGCTGTTGTGCCAAGCCCTGGGCTGCAGGCGAGGTGTCTCAGCGAGGGGGTTGGTCATCTGAGAGCCGGGGGCGGGCACCTGAGCCCAAGGCAGCCGGAGCCAGCTCCGTTTTGATCCGTTATAAATGTGTTTCTGAGTTAGACTTAATTAGAGTGAAAAGGGCTTCTTGACCTGAAACATTTTCTGAAACCATTTCTCTAATTGATACCATTTATGCGAAATGACCTTGAGAATCCTCACCAAAGGCAGCGAGATGCTGGAAATGATAATGTTTATGGAGACCCGCCCTGGGGCAGGGGTGTCCCCGAGGCTGTCACTGGGGTGGCACGGGGGTCGCAGAAGCCCCAGCCACGGGAAGCCTAAGGGAGGGACACTGCTGGGAGGGGGTGAGCATCTGGTGGGACAGGAAGTCCCGCCCCTGACTCTGAGTGACAGGGGAGGATGTCCGAGGCTTTCCCAGACAGCTGCCAGGTTCCCCGGGGTGGGGGTGGCACGGGCAGGCGCCCAGCCCGTGCCCGCCACTAACCCCACTGAAGCCCGTCCCTTCAGACTGATGCTGGTGGAGGAGGAGCTGCGCCGGGACCACCCCGCCATGGCTGAGCCGCTGCCCGAGCCCAAGAAGAGGCTGCTCGACGCTCAGGTGGAAATTACAATGTCATTTATGTTCTCCGTGTCCCATCCCCATCCATCCCACCGTCCTTCGAGCTCTCACCGCGCCGGCCACCCCAGCCCCATCGCCATCTGTCGCCCACTGTCCTCCGTTGGTCTCCGGCTGCCCCGCAGCCCCCAGTCGGTCACCCACCGCCATCCCATCGTCTGCGCCTGTGTCACTCCCGGCACTGTCAGCCCGGCCCTGTGCCTCCCTGCCCGGTCCTCCCGCTCCAGACCCCGCCCAGCTCCTCCTAGAACCCCGCCCCGTCCTTGCAGTGTTCATAAACCAGGAACCAGTCAAGGCAGGGAGTCCGCTTCCCCTGGGCTCTTCTTGGGCCAGGAGGGCGAGAAGTTGCTCTTAGCTAGAACAGAGCTCGGGCCGTCTAGGCTGTGCTTTCCGCAGGCCCTGGAGGCGCCCTGGAGACTTGGGGTCCCCATCTCCTCTGTTCTCCTGGCTCCCCCTTCTGACTCCTGCAGTTTCCTCAGCCTTGCTCTTCAGATGCCCAAGGCCTGCCCCGAAGCCCCCTCCCCTCAGCGTTAAAGTCCAGCCTGCCTTTGACCTTCCCCCCCCCCAGGCCTCCAGCTTGCCAACCGTAGAGCCCAGGCTCCCTCCGCACCTCACCCCCCCGCTTTCCCAGAATTCTGCTCTCTCCGCCCCATGCTCCTCCTTCCTCGGCTCTGACCACCAGGCCTCTCCACCAGCGCCACTGAGGCTCCTGACCCCATGACCCCACTCTCTCCCCCTGCAGCTCCTCATCAGGTAACTCTCCTGGTTCCGCTTTGGCCACGGGCGGAGGACACGGGGGGAGGTGACTCCGGACCACTGCAGGTTGGTCGTGAAGCCCACCCCTCCAACTCTCCAAAGCCTCTCCCTTCTCACTGCCGCCCTCCACACCCAGGGGATCCCACAGACCCCGACACCCGCACACCCCTCTCCCAAGGCACCACCGAGGCCACGCTGCCGCCCCCACCTTCACCCTGGACAGACACCCCTGGCACACGGCAGGCCACTCCCTTCCCGCCCACCCCTGCCCGGCCTCCTCCGACTCTCCACCCTCCTCTCCCTCTCCAGTGTATGTCTGTCACCCCCCATTTCACCAGAGCGTCCTGGGGTTGGGATGTGGGGGCGGCTGTGTCAATGGGGTGGGGGTGCTGGCCAGGGTCCTGGCCAGAGGGGCTGTGCTGGCTGCCGCAGGTAGGTGGGGTTTCCTCTTCCTCCCGACCCTGCTTCTCTCCTCCCTCCTTACACTGCTTAGGTGGAAGGCACTCCAGGGTGGGGACTGGGACCTGGGGGACCCTGGAGACGCTCTTGAGGTGTCCAGAGGAGGCTCCTGAAGGGCCGTGGACGGATGTCGGACAAGGCCTGGCCTGCGTGGCCTGGGAGTCGGAGGCCGGGTGGGGTGCCGTCCTAGGTCATCACGTCAGCCATGCTGACTCCCAGGCAGAGCCGCCAGGAGCAACATATTAAAGAACCCCTGTCCCTGTCCGAGCTAACGCCACGCACCCGGGGCCTGGCGGGCACAGGCTGTCACCTAAAGAGCCAGGGCACGGGCACCTGCGAGCCACAGGCATCTGTGACGCTTTCCTCCCGTGGGCCGGGGCTGCAGCGGGCAGTGGCTCCGCGCTGTCATTTTAACTCTGCCTGCCGGCCTCTCTGTCACAGCGGCTAGTGATCTGTAAACAGATGCTAAGAGGCACCGGGGACCGAGCTGCCATTTAAAGGACTCCTGCGGCGAATTCTTTTGTAAAATGAATGATGGTACCCTAGTTTATCTAGTTTCTAAATTTGGGGCTGTGGGGGTGTAGGGGTTTGCCCATGTGCTGTCACCAGCAGACACAGAGGGGCGGCAATCTGAGGGTTCCTTCCCCTGCTCCCCTACCATGCTCAGGGTACCCCGCAAACGAAGCTAGGTTCTGGGTCCGGGATGGCAGGGAGAGCCGATCTGGGAGTCCTTCCTTGTACCCTTAGGTGACGTGACTAGACCTGGCTATGTGGCTAGGCCCAGAAGTCCTGTGGCCCAGGAAGTGATTCCTTCTAAACCACTTGTGGGTATTGGTCCTTCTGCAGCTCAGCCATTAGTTAGTTAATAAATTTACTTATTTTTGGTACTGGGGATTGAACCCAGAGGCATTTTACCTCCAAGCTACACCCCCAGTCCAGTTTTTTATATCTTATTTGGAAACAGGGTCTCCCTAGGTTGCTGAGAGATACCCAAATTGCCAAGGCTGGCTTTGAACCTGCGATCCTCCAGTCTCAGCCTCCCAAGGACTGGGATTCCAAGCAGGTGCCACCACACCTGGCTCAGCCATTAATTTGAAAATTAGCTTGAGCCGGACTTGTCAGAAGCCCCAGCGAGTGACCAGAGGGAGGGGAATTCGGGTGGCTTCTTCCTTCTCTCCCAGCAGAGAAAGGAAGGTCTCCAGGGCCCAGGGGAGGGGCCAGGAGTAGGGCCAGGAGCCACCCGAGGTGGTGAGAATAGGAGGGGGAGGAGGGACTGGTACCCCTCACCCTCCAACTGGAGCCCAGGGAGAAGGGCGGAAAGGAGCGAGGTGGGGGCGGAAAGGAATGGAGCCGCTTTCTGCTTCCTGGGGTGCAGATTGCAGGGTCTCTGCAGGAGCACCCAGTCATTTCCGCCGCGTGCCAGGCGAGAGGCGGCCCTCCCACGAGGTTTCCCCTTCCCACGGCTCTCCCCTGAACCCCCTTCCTTTCCCCCCAGTACAGTTAAACCTCTCTAATTTGGGATGTTATATTTGAGAAGATGGCCTCTCTGAATAAGTGACAAAACTGAATGACAGTGTCTATTTAATGAAATGCATGTCTTCAAAATGCATACAGTAAGTGGAACTCGGAAGCAGGCTTTCTGCACTCAGGCCCCCGGAGCATGCCTTGATGGAGAGACAGGACAGGAGGCCAAGTCCGTTTGCGGTGTCGGCTCAGTGCCCCGCCCACGACACACTCCCCCCTCTCATTTGCCTAGCTCGCTCTTTCTTCACAGCTCAAGGAGAACTCGAGCCGAGTTTTTGTTCAAATTATGAACACATTCCAGATCCGCAGGGGTTTGGATTAATGAGGTTTGGCTGTACTGCCCCCTGGTTCCTTAGCACAAAGTTCCTACGGGGTGCGGGTGGGCTGGAAGCGGGGGCTCCAGGAGGAGGGTGGGCTGGAGGGGACACACAGGTGAGGCTGGGGGCTGGCGGCTTGAGCCTGCTTCCTGGTGTGACACTGGGTTGACGGCCTGCAGCCCGCCTTCCCCCCATTAGGAGTTTGGGGGTGAGACTCTCCCTGATCCCAGAGGATCCTGCAGGTGAGAAACAGAACTGGAGGATGGGGGGGGACTGTCCTGGGATGAGGGGCGACAGGGTTGAGGAGTGGGCCGGCGCTGGGGGAGAGGCAGGCGGCTCGCCGCTGGGGGCTGGCGTCCAGGCCCCCGCGAAGCGTCTCAATAAGTCCGCGCTCTCCTCTTTGGTGTCTTGCAGGAGAGGCAGCTTCCCCCCTTGGGTCCAGCAAACCCGCGTGTGACGCTGGCCCCACCTTGGAACGGCCTGGCCCCCCCCGCCCCGCCCCCCCCGCCCCGGCTGCAGATCACGGAGAACGGCGAGTTCCGAAACACCGCAGACCACTAGCCCGCCCAGCATCACCTACGACCACCTCCTTCCCCGCGCGCGCACCCGCACCGACACCAGGACTGGACGTCACGTCGCCGAGGGAGTGCCTCCTTGGGGGCGCCGGTGCCCCACCCCCACCGCACCATTTCCAGGAGGGAGAACCCTTCCTGTGGGGGTGCTGCCCCCTCTGACCCCCGGGACCCTTGCCCCAGGACACCTACGCACACAGACCCCTCCACTCCGGGGTGCTATCCCCATCCTCTGCCTCATCAGTCCCCTGAGCACTGGGGGACAGACCCTCACCCCACCCTGGGGGTGCGGCACCTCCAAACTTTCAACTTCAGGGTGATTTTTTAGCAGTAACCAGAGCTGACAATCTAACTCCCCTCCACCGCCCCATTTTTGGCCTCCTCTGCCCCCCTTGTTATGGGGAGGGGACCCCGGGTGAGGGGGCCCTATTACCCCTTGATTTCTCAGGAGCGTCTGGGGGGGCTCAGCACGCACAAACTCCTCCCCTACCACTCTTCAATTTACTCCCTCCCCACCCAGAACCCAGATGGGGTGGAGGGGCCGCCGGGGCAGGGAGGGGGCGGCAAGGGGGGAATGGGAGCTGTCTCCCCTTCTTCCCACACCTGATCTGCTCTCGGCTGGTCCCAGAGCGGGGTGAGGGGGCTCACGCCCCCCCCTCCCCCAGTGTGTTGGGTGGGGTGGAACTGAGGTTGGGGTGAGGGGTGAGGGCCCAGGAGGGTGTGTGTGTGGAGGCCAGACTGGTTGATCTGCCCTGCCCGACACACACACAGCCCCTGCCCCTCCCCGCTCCCTTGGTCTCTACTCCCAGGGGGAGGGGGGAACTTACTCTAGGAAAAGCCATGTCTCTCTCCCCCAGGGTGGGGGGACCTGTGTTGGAAGAGGGGTGTCGGGGGGCCCCTCCCATGACTCTGCGCCCCCTCCCCCGGGGAGGCAGGACAGGGCTGGGCTTCCCTCATCCTCCCCCAATCTCCCTTCACCCCCTTCCCTCCCGCCAGCTCCACAGTTTTTCGGTGTTTCTCTGTACATAGTTTTCTGGCGGGACAGGGGAGGCAGGATGGATGGGGTTTGGGGTGGGTCCCTGGCGCCCCCTTTCCCTGACCGCGGTCCCTGCCAGCCTTGCCCCTCCTCCCCTCTTGCGTTCGGTATTGACTCCTCCCGACTCCAGCCTTCTTTTGTATGGACAGCCCCTCCGTCCCGCCCTACACACGTACACCCAGCCGGGGCCAAATTTATACTTCTATAAAAGTTGTAAATATGTGAAATTTTATCCCTGTGCCCTTCCCTCCGCTCTCCCCACCTCAGGCCCTACCCCCGCCCCTCTTCCCCTCTTCTTTGGCTGTTGTAATTATCTGGGGTTTGTACTGTACATACAGGGGTGTGTGTGTGTGGGCTGGGGGCGACCCCTCTGTACAGAGCTTCCTGGCCCCTCCCCCGCCCCGCCCCGCCCGCCCTTCCACCCACCACCTTAAGGGCAGGAAGATGCTCTTCCTGCCTGTTTTATTTTGTTTTCTCGTTCTCCCTGCCCCACTCCCAGCCTCCTTGGACCCCCACCACTGCCTCCTTTTTCTCCACTCCCAGCCCCATTTCCTTTTTTTCTGGAGTGTGTGGTGAAACAGAAAAATCATGTTTAATAAACGGAGATTGTTCTTTTATTGCTGCATTGACTTTATTAGCCCGACCAACTGGATCTTCAGAATGACCAACAGGGCGACAGGACCTTTTTTTCTTTTTGTGGTGTTGGAGACCAAACCCAGGGCTTCCCAAGGGCCTCACCACTAAGCTACACCCCCGGCCCTAGGATCTGCTTTTTCAGAGGAAGCTGACAGCCTGGGAGCAAAGCCATTTGCCCCATAGTCTTCTCGTCCACGGTCACACTCCCGCCAGCCAAAAGATGTATTCTGTTCTCCGCAGGAGTTAAACTCCCCCCAAGGCAGCTCTCCCCTCAGCCTCTGCCTCACTTAGCTGGAAGGAGCAGAGGTCAGGACCAGAGGCATTACCTGATCGAAGAGTCCAAGTATATACCTACTTAAATCAATCTCTCTCTCTCTCTCTCTCTCTCTCTCTCTCTCTCTGTCTCTGTCTCTCTCTCTCTCTCTCTCTGTCTCCCTTTTTTCCCCCCAGTACTGGGGATTCAATCAGTAGCATTCTACCTCCGAGCTACACCCCCAGCCCTATATATATATTTTTTTTTTTGAAAAAAGGTCTCACTAGGTTGTAGGTTGCCGAGGGCCTAAGTAGCTGAGTCTGGCCGAAAACCTGTGATCCTCCTGTCTCAGCCTCCCAAGTACTGGGATTACAAGCGTGAGCCACCACTCCCGGCTTCCTACATCTCTCTCTTTCTCTCTTTTTTTTTTTTTTTTTTGCGGTACTGGAGATTGAACTCAGGGGCATTCTACCTCGGAGCTACACCCCCAGCCCTATTTTGTATTCTTTATTTTGAAACTGGGTCTCAGGTTGCGGAGTCCCTCATTAGGTAGCTAAGGCTGGCCGGGAACCCGGATCCTTTGGCCTCAGCCTCCCAAATGCTGGGATTATAAGCGGTGCGCCACCATGCCCGTCGTCTACATCTCTTAATTGCCTAGAAATAAGGTTTAATTTGTTGGTTAAAATGCTTCGGTGCGAAATGGAGGCAAGAACCTGGTTCCTTAGCAAATCCGGGCTCCAGGCCCTCCACCTGCCAGCCTCGACTTCCCCAGGATGGAAGACGGGAACACCTACCTCGAATGGCTGGTGAGCGGACACGAGGTGATGTGGCCAATGCCCAGCCCACACAGCAGGTGCCCAATTAATCTCGCCCCTCTCCACCTGCCGGGGGGCGGGCGCTTCGCTTAGTCCCCGGGGAACGCAGCTTTCCGAGGCGGCGATGGGCTGCGCTCCCCCGAGCCCGGGCTCCCCGGCTCCCCGGCTCCCCATCCTCCGCGGCTGCTGAGATGTCCGCAGCACCCGACGCCCCACCTGCCGGGGCTCCCGGGCCGGCTGCCTCCTGTCAGCCCCGCCCCCTGACCCGCACAGCCAATGAGCACGAGGCTTGTAGACCTCCGCGCTTCGATTGGCTGCAGCTCTGGCCCCGCCCCCTCTCACCCGGCGGCGGCGTCCGGCGGGGAGGCTGCGACTTCCGGCCCGGGGCAGCGAGTAGCTGCAAAGGTGCGGTGCAGCCGGCGCAGCGTGGGTAACGGCGGGGGCGTGCCGCGGGGAGGGCAGACGGGCCCGGACTCGGGGTGTGCAAACGGCGGAGGCCTCCCACCTCGGTGCGCACCGCGAGGCGGAGGCGAGCGGCGGGGCAACAGCCGTCCCGGGCCGGCGAGGTCAGGCTCGTGGCTGAACGACCTCCCGATCATCCCCCAGGGCCCTGCAAGTTTACTAGCCGGTTGGTGTTTTGCTTTTGTTTCCTAGGTGGGCGGGACTAAGCGGCAGAAACTGCCACTAACTGAAGTTTCCAAATGTTGCTCGGGGACAATTGCTTGAGGAGACTTGGTATCCCTGGTACTGGGCTTCTGTGACGCCCCCACCCCCATTTCTTTCTTCCACAGCCTTCGTCGCTCGTAGAGTCTCCCCCCCAGACTCCCACCTCTTCCCGACCCGCTGGGATCTCTTTCCGAGGTCGCCATGGATGCCTCGACGCCTCTGGCGCCCGCATCCCCCTCCTTGATCTGCAATCCAGCCCCGCGGACCATCCAGATCGAATTCCCTCAGCATAGCTCAACGCTGCTGGAGTCCCTGAACCGCCACCGCCTCGAGGGAAAGTTCTGCGATGTGTCCCTCATGGTGCAGGGCCGGGAACTCAGGGCTCACAAAGCAGTGTTGGCTGCCGCCTCTCCTTACTTCCATGACAAACTGCTTCTGGGGGACGCGCCCCGCCTCACGCTGCCGAGTGTCATCGAAGCCGATGCCTTCGAGGGGCTGCTTCAGCTCATTTACTCGGGGCGCCTCCGCCTGCCACTGGATGCCCTCCCTGCCCATCTCCTCGTAGCCAGTGGCCTTCAGATGTGGCAGGTCGTAGATCAGTGCTCCGAGGTTCTCCGGGAACTGGAAACTTCAGGTGGTGCGAGTTCAGCCCGTGGAGCAGCCCCCTACCACGCCCTTCTTTCCACCACGTCCTCTCCCGGAGGCTGGTGCATTCGCTCCGCCCCTTTCCAGACCCAAGTGCAGTCCTCTGCTGCCACTGAGAGCCCCGCTTCTACTGAGAGCCCCGCTGGAGGAGAGGGGAGTGAGCTAGGAGAGGTGTTACAGATTCAGGTAGAGGAAGAAGAGGAAGAGGAGGAGGAGGAAGAGGAGGAGGAGGAGGAAGAGGACCAGGGGTCAGGGGCCACACTGACCCAGACCCCTCAAACGCAGAGAGTATCCGGGACTATCCCCCGTGCTCGGGGATCCCAGTCGGTGCCGGTATCCGCTGCCCCCCGCAGGCTTCCAGAGGGTGAGAGTGCGTCCCTTGAGCCTCCTGCCCCATCGACCACACTGACCCCCAAAATCTTCTACATTAAGCAAGAACCCTTTGAGCCTAAGGAGGAGCTGTCAGGAGGTGGAACTCCGTCTGGAGGGGCAAAGGAGGAGACCAAAGCATTTCCTGCGGGAGGAGACACGGAAGGAAGTGGAGAGCTAAAGTTCTTACTGCCCACAGGAGCAGGGGCAACATCCGGGGGAGGGGGCCCATCCTGGAAACCAGTGGATCTTCATGGGAATGAAATCCTGTCCGGGGGTGGAGGACCTGGGGGGACGGGGCAGGCGGTGCACGGGCCTGTGAAGCTGGGGGGAGCACCCCCGGCGGATGGCAAGCGCTTCGGCTGCTTGTGTGGGAAGCGGTTTGCCGTGAAGCCCAAGCGCGATCGCCACATCATGCTGACCTTCAGCCTGCGGCCTTTTGGCTGTGGCATCTGCAACAAGCGCTTCAAGCTGAAGCACCACCTGACCGAGCATATGAAGACCCACGCCGGAGCACTGCACGCCTGTCCCCACTGTGGCCGGCGGTTCCGGGTGCACGCCTGTTACCTTCGCCACCGGGACCTGTGCAAGGGCCAGGGCTGGGCCACTGCCCACTGGACTTACAAGTGACCGCTGAGGCTGTGCACTAACTTCTAGGACGAGATAGCCACTGCTGCTGATGGCTACTTTCCCTTTGCTACCCCCAGGCCTGGCTCTTGTAATCGGGCCAAGAGATTAGATCTAGTATGGACTTCTTGTTCCTGCCGGGGTCGGAGCTCCAGCTAGCAGAGTTGGCAGCTCAGATTTCTTTTTTCTTTTTGCGGTACTAGGGATTGAGCTCAGGGGCATTCTACCTCAGAGCTATACCCCCAGCCCTATTTTTTATTCTTTATTTTGAAACCAGGTCTCACTAAGTTGCAGAGTGCCTCACTAGGTAGCTGAGGCTGGCCTCGAACCTGGATCCTCCGGTCTCAGCCTCCCGAATGCTGGGATTACAAGCATGCGCCACCACGCCCGGCTCAGCAGCTCAGATTTCTCACCTCAGATTTTTGTTAGCCATCTTGCAGAAAAGAGATTTATTAGCTGGGTGCAGTGGCACCATGTTTGTAATGCCAGTACTTGGGAGGCAGAAAGAGGAGGATCATGGGTTTGAGACCAGCCTCAGCAATTTAGTGAGACTTTCAGCAGCCTAGCGAGATGAGACCCTGTTTCAAAACAAAATATAAAAAAGGGCTGGGGGGAGCCGGGCGTGGTGGTGCACGCTTGTAATTCCAGTACTTGAGAGGATTGCAGGTTTGCAGCCAGCCTCAGATACTTAGTGAGGCCCTCCAAAACTGAGTGAGACCCTGTTTCAAAATAAAGAATAAAAAATAGGGCTGGGAGTGTCGCTTGGAGGTAGAATGCCCAAGTTTCATCTCCAGTACTGGAAAAAAAAAAAAAAGGGCTGGGGGGTGGTACAGTTTGGAGGTAGAATGCCCCTGGGCTCAATTTCCTCTGCCAAAAAAAAAAAAAAGTTTATAGACCATTCTTAAATTGATCTCTTGCCCATAAGAGATCTTTTTGTAGTGTTAATATCCCTTGAGGAAATTAGACTAAAAGGTTTATTTAGTGACAGGGATAAACTGACACCATGCTAAGTGTTTTATATAGTCTCCCTGAGGGGTTAAAGGCGCTCGTCTCCAGCTAGGGATGTGTTTGATTTGGAACTCTAGGAATCAGAGACTAAGGTTTAAGCTTTCCTCTTCTTCATGACTGGAAGGATGTGAGCAGAGTTTTGTGGGTTTTTTGGTTTTTGTTTTGTACTGGGGATTGAACCCAGGGCAATTCTACCTCTGAGTTACACCCCCATCATTTTATTTTTTATTTTGAAACAGGGTCTCACTAAGTTGGGGAGGGCCTCTCTTCAGTTGCTGAGGCTGGCTGAGAACCTGCCATCCTCCTGTTTTAGCCTCCAAAGTACAGGGATTGCAGGCATGCACCACCACACCTGACTCCCAAGACCATTTTTTAATGTGTATGTATGTGTGTGTGAGATTGGGGATTCAACCCAGGGGCATTCTACCTCTGAGCTATACCCCCAGCCTTAATTATATTTTTTACCTTGAAACAGGGCCTTGCTAAGTTATGGCGACTGGTCTCAAACCTGCAATCCTTCTGTCTCAGCCTCCCAAGTACCAGGATTACAGGTGTGCACCACCATTCCTGGCTTTCTTTCTTTGGAGGTACTGGGGATTGAACTCAGGGGCATTCTACCTCCGAGCTACACCCCCAGCCCCATTTTTTATTCTTTATTTTGAAACCGAGTCTCACTAAGTTGTGGAGTGCCTCACTAGGTAGCTGAAGCTGGCCTCGAACCCGGATCCTCCGGTCTCAGCCTCCCAAATGCTGGGATTACAAGCGTGTGCCACCACGCCTGGCTTACCATTCCTGGCTTTCACTTTATTTTATTTTTTGGTGCTGCAGGTTGAACCCAGCAGCATTCAACCTCCAAGCTATATCCCCAGCCCTATTTTTTTATTCTTTAATTTTTAAACAGAGCCTCACTAAGTTACAGAGGGCCTCATGAAATAGCTGAGGCTGGCCACAAACCTGCAATCCTCCTGTCTCAGCCTCCCAAGTACTGGGATTACAGGCGTGCAACCACCACCCCTGGCTTCCTTTTTTTTTTTTTTTTTTTTTTAATGTAGTCAAGCACTTTAACAATTTGAGCATCCTACGTGTCATTCCTAGAACCTCTTCAAGAGAGGCTATCCCCTCAACAGCCTGTGCCTCGTCTTCACCTTTGACCCCGCTGGTAACTCATACTGAACTCAGGAGGTGGCCACTGGCTCACAGCGCTCTCAGGGTGGCACCAGTACTCTCGGACCACGTTGCCTGGGTCGGGCGGCTCAGGGCGGAGACTGCAGGAGCAGGAAGCTAGCGAGCAGCTGCGCAGTGGGACGACACGGCCTCCTGTCCCATCCGGCCTGTAATCGGGGTGTGGGTCAGAGGAGATCTAACGGTTACTTACTTTCTCCTAATAAACTTGGCCCTGAATCTAAACCAACAGTGGACTGGATTGAGTAATTTGTGTGGAAGAGAAATGAGGACGGCTGCAGGGAGGACTGGGCTACTTTTGCAGCTCCATTGTGTTGATTAGAAAAAAAAAACAACAAAACACAAAGCCGGGCGTGGTGGCGCACTCCTGTAATCCCAGTACTTGGGAGGCTGAGACAGGAGGATCTGGGTTCACGGTCAGCCTTGGCTACTTAGGCCCTGTTTCAAAAATACTTAGCCGGCCGTGGTGGCGCACACTTGTAATCCCAGCATTTGGGAGGCTGAGACTGGAGGATCCAGGTTCGTGGCCAGCCTCAGCTACTTAGTGAGGCACTCTGCAACTTAGTGAGACCCTGTTTCAAAATAAAGAATAAAAAAAAAATAGGGCTGAGGGTGTAGCTCAGAGGTAGAATGCCCCTGGATTCAATCCCCAGTACCGCAAAAGAAAAAAGAAAGAAACGAACAGGGGTAGGGATGTAGCTCAGGGATAGAGCACCCCTGAGTTCAATCCCCAGTACCACCAAAAATAAAAAATAGAATAAAATCGCAGGAGAGACTTGGAGCCCCATGCCCTCCCTTTGGCCAGAAGACCGTGATTCTATGTCCCATTATTTGTCAAGTAAACAAAGTAGGCAAAGACTCTTCAAAGGGAAACAAGCCCTGGGCCAGGAGGCGGGGAGTGGGCTCAGGTCAGCCCGCAGCTGCAGAGCGCACCCAGACAATCTTCATTGTTTACTCATCTGGGGATCCTTAAAGCCTCAGACACAGATCAGCCTCAGACAGCACTCAGTGGGGCTGCAGCAACTTCAGAACCTACCTGGAAACTTAGGCAGAATTGCTTGCTTGCTTTTGTGGTACTGGGGATTGAACCCAGAGGCATTCTATACCCCCAACCTGATTTTTATCTTATTTGGAAACAGGATCTCACTTCGTTGCTGAGAGTCTCGCTAAGTAGTTGAGGCTGGCCTTGAACCTGTGATCCTTGTCTCAGCCTCCCAAGTACTGGGATTACAAACATGTGCCACTACACGGGCTCTTTTTTTCTTTTTCTTTTTCTTTTCTTTTTTTTTTTTTGGTGTGTGTGTGTGTATGGGTGTATGGTACTGGGGATTGAACCCAGGGGTATTCTCCCTCTGAACTACACCCCAGCCCTTGTTTTTACTTTTTGTTTTGCAACGGGATCTTGCGAGGTTGCTGAGAGTCTCACAAAGTTGCTGAGACTGGCATCAAACCTGTGATCCTTGGAGGTACAGTGCCCCAGGGTTCAATCCCCAGTAACAAAACAAAAAAAGGAAGGAAGGAAGGAGAAACAAATTGGATTTGGAAGTGCAATGGGAAGGCTTATCACGAGTTTCAGGTAGGAAGTAATGATCACCCAACATTCTTAAGCTTCCTCGACAGCAGGAATATTGGATGATTAATTAGGGAGCAAGCGTGAAGCAGGGAGACCAATTAGACTCCTCCAGTAGTGCGGGCGAGTGGTGTGCAGAGGCGGCAGATACACAATACGCAGAGGGGCAGGGGAAGTACAGCATTACATCTGTAGGCGAGACTGGCAGGTCTTCCTAATGGACTAACAGTGGGAAAGTCCAAACATCAAGATGGCCAGGCTTAGCCGGGCGTGGTGGCGCATGCTTGTAATCCCAGCATTCGGGAGGCTGAGACCGGAGGATCCGGGTTCGAGGCCAGCCTCAGCTACCTAGTGAGGCACTCTGCAACTTACCGAGACCCAGTTTCAAAATAAAGAATAAAAAATAGGGCTGGGGGTATAGCTCGGAGGTAGAATGCCCCTGAGTTCAATCCCCAGTACCGAAAAAGAAAAAAAAAAAAAAAGATGGCCAGGCTTGGTGGTACACACACCTGTACTTGGAGGCTGACTCAGGAGATCTCAGGTTCACAGCCAACCTCTGCACCTTATTGAGGCCCTCTGCAATTTAAGTGAGCCCGTTTCAAAAAAAAAAAAAAAAAAAATAGTTGGGTGTGGTGGGCACATGCCTGTAATCCCAGTACTTGGGACACTGGGACAGGAGGATCGCAGATTTGAGGACAAGTAGACTCTCATCAATCTAGTGAGACCCTGTTTCAAAGTAAAAATAAAATAGGGCTGGGAGTGTAGTTTGGAGACAGAATGCCCCTAGGTTCAATCCCCAGTACCACTAAATAAATTGGGCTAGGGGTGTAGCTCAGAGGTAGAAAGCCCCGGGGTTCAATCACTAGTACCACAAAAAGAAAGAAAACTTGGGAATGGATCGAAAAACGTGTTTGTTAGGGTTAGTGGCACATGCCTACAATTCCAGATCCTCTGGAGGCTGAGGCAGAAAAATGAAGGGTCTGGGAGTGTAGTTCAGGGGTAGAGCACTTGCCTGTTGTATCGGAGGCCCTAGGTTTGATCCAAAAAGTAAAACTTAAAAAAAAAAAAAAATGCTGGGCATAGTGAGACAGGAGGATCACAGATTTGAGGACAGCCTCAGCAGCTAATTGATAACAAGTGTAGAATGCCTCTGGATTCCATCCCCAATACTGACAAAAAAAAAAAAAAAAAAGGTTTAGGGGGCCAGGCGCGGTGGCACACACTTGTAATCCCAGAACTTGGGAGGCTGAGACAGGAGGATCACAGATTCGCAGCCAGCCTCAGCTACTTCATGAGGCCCTTTGCAACTTAGTGAGACCCTGTTTCAAAATAAAGAATAAGCTGGGCGTGGTGGCACACGCTTGTAATCCCAGCATTCGGGAAATAGACCGGAGAATCCAGGTTCGAGACCAGCCTCAGCTACCTAGTGAGGCACTCCACAACTTAGCGAGACCTGGTTTCAAAATAAAGAATAAAAAATAGGGCTGGGAGTGTAGCTCGGAGGTAGAATGCCCTTGAGTTCAATCCCCAGTACCAAAAAAAAAATAAATAAATAAAGTAGGGCTGGAGGTGCAGCTTGGAGGTAGAATGCCCCTGGGCTCAATCCCCAGTACTGCCAAAAAAAAAAATAGGGCTGGGGGTGTAGCTCAGAGGTAGAATGCCTCTGGATTCCATCCCCAATACTGAAAAAAAAAAAAAAAAGGTAAAAAGGGCTCGGGCTCAGAGGTAGAATGCCCCGAGGTTCAATCCCAGTACCACAAAAATAAATAAATAAATAAATAAAAATAAAGAGAAATCATTAAGCATTTACTTTGCTCTTTGAGGAAAAAGCTATTTTTGGATAACCAAATAGACCTAGCTGATGAGCAACATCTTCGCGGGATTCTAGTTAATAAATGCGAAGGAAATAGAATTAGAAAACCAACTGCACAAACTCCAGTGAAATTACCGACTTAGGGAAGGATTACCATTTGATGCTAACCAATGGAGGACCGTCGGGGGCTGAGCTGGGTGGTCCAGCATACGCTTAGCATCTGAGAGTCCCTGGGCTCCGTGCTCAGCACCAAAATAAGCCCCAAATCTGAGCTGCAGTCGTAGCACTGCTAGTGGTCGGTCGGTCGGACGTGTGTGAGTGGAGTGGAACCTTAATCACACTGGGTGTGCGGATTCCATGGCTCCCTCCTCCCAGTGCGTGGAGTCCCGGCTCAGGCGTCCCTCCGAGAATGCAATCTATTCCTAAAAACGTGTTGGGTAGTGAGATTTTAGATAGTGGGAGACTGTATGTCATTATTTTAAATGGAAAAAATAATGATATATTCCAAGCACATCTAAAAACCCCAACCAATTTCCTGTTACTTGTAATACTCAATATAAAATATATGACAATCAACTAGGTTTTTATACTTAATATAAAACCTTTTATATTTTTTTTCTTGCAGTACTACTGATTGAACCCAGTGGTGGTCTATCTTTGAGCTACACCCCCAACCCTTTTTTTGTTTTTAATTTTTATTTTTCTTGTGATACTGGGGATTGAACCCAAGGGCATTCTACCTCTGACCTACATCCCTCGGCCCTAATTTTATTTTATTTTTGTTTTTATGCGGCACTGAGAATCGAACCCAGGGGTATTCTACCTCTGAGCTACATGCCCAGCCCAATTTTTTTTTTTTTTTTTTTTTTTTTTTGCGGTACTGGGGATTGAACTCAGGGGCATTCTACCTCTGAGCTATACCCCCAGCCCTATTTTTTATTCTTTATTTTGAAACCGAGTCTCACGAAGTTGCAGAGGGCCTCACTAGGTAGCTGAGGCTGGCCGCGAACCCAGATCCTCCGGTCTCAGCCTCCCGAATGCTGGGATTACAAGCGTGCGCCACCACTCCCGGCTTCAATTTTATTTCTTATTTGGAAACAATATCTCCCTAATTGCAGAGGGCCTCGCTTAATTGCCGAGGCTGGCTTTGAACCTGCCATCCTCCTGTGTCAGCCTGGGATGGCAATCATGCACCACCACACCCGCCTCTAATTTTATTGATTGATTGATTGATTGATTGAGGTCCTGGGGATTGAACCCAGGGGCATTCTACCTCCAGGTTACACCCCCAGCCCTATTTTAGTTTTTATTTGGAAACAGGGTCTTGCTAAATTGTTAAATTGTTGAATCTGGCCTCAATCCTGCAACCCTCCAGTCTCAGCCTCCCAAGTACTGGGATTATAGGCATGGGAATTGATGATCCTGTCTCAAAGTTAAAAAATAAAAGGGCTGGGGATGTAGTTTAGCTTAGAGGTAGAGTGCCCCTGGGTTCAATATCCAGTAACACACACACACACACACACACACACACACACACACACGTTATCAATTAGTGTCTCTGCCTGGCCTGCAGACTACCCAGCTGACTTCAGTTATCCAGTAACTTGACCATGCCCTCTCCAAGAGATCTGAGCCAGGGCCCGGGGGGATGGCGTGCTCAGCTATAGGATCCCTTTAGAGCTTTTCTCATCTCCTTGTATTTACTATCCTATAGATACTTAGTAATTCTTTATATTAAACTACCATGTGTACAATATTACTTGCTTTAGCTGGGCGTGGAGGCGCAGGCTTGTAATCCCAGTACTTGGGAGGCTGAGACAGGAGGATCGCAGGTTTGAGGCCAGCCTCAGCTACTTAGTGAGGCCCTCTGCAACTTAGTGAGAACCTTTTTCAAAATAAAGAATACCGGGCGTGGTGGCGCACGCTCGTAATCCCAGCATTCGGGAGGCTGAGACCGGAGGATCCGGGTTCGCGGCCAGCCTCAGCTACCTAGTGAGGCAGTCTGCAACTTAGTGAGACTCGGTTTCAAAATAAAGAATAAAAAATAGGGCTGGAGGGCTGGGGGTGTAGCTCGGAGGTAGAATGCCCCTGAGTTCAATCCCCAGTACCGCAAAATAAATAAATAAATAAATAAAGAATAAAAAAAAAAATAGGGCTGGGGGTATAGCTTGGAGGTAGAATGCCCCTGAGTTCCATCCCCAGTACGGCAAAAAAAAAAAAAAAAGAATAAAAAATAGGGCTGGGGGTGTAGCTCGGAGGTAGAATGCCCCTGGGTTCCATCCCCAGCACTACAAAAAAACAAAGAAAATTACATGCTTTCTATCTCTTAATTGGATGCAGACTTGATAAACAATTGGTACCAGGCCGGGTGCGGTCGCCCACACCTATAATCCCAGCACTTGAAAGGCTGAGACCGGAGGATCGCAGGTTCACAGACAGCCTCAGCTAAGGCCATTCGAAACTTAGACCCTGTTTCAAAATAAACAATAAAAACGAGGGCTGAAGCCGGGCATGGAGGCGCACACTTATAATCCCAGTACTTGGGAAGCTGAGATAAGAGAATCACAGGTTCACGGCCAGTCTCAGCAACTTGTGAGGCCCTCTGCAATTTAGTGAGACCCTGTTTCCAAATGAAGAATAAAAAATTGGACTGGGGGTAAAACTCAGAGATAGAATGCTCAATCTCCAGCACCACACAAACACACACACACACACACACACAAGGCTGGAGGTGTAGCTCAGAGGTCGAATGCTCCTGGGTTCAACTCCTGGTACCACACACACCAAGGACTTGGTACCAGGAATGGGGAGTGGGTCCCAGGAAACAAATAGACTGATAAAGGTGAGATTTTGGCATTGTTCTATGGTACGCTTGGATTAAAGTACAGTGTTGATGTCCTTTTCTTTCTTTTTTTTTTTTGGCGGTATTAGGGTTTGAACTCAGGGGCATTCTACCTCCGAGCTACACCCCCAGCCCTATTTTTTATTCTTTATTTTGAAACCGACTCTCACTAAGTTGCGGAGTGCCTCACTAGGTAGCTGAGGCTGGCCGCGAACCTGGATCCTCAGGTCTCAGCCTCCCGAATGCTGGGATTACAAGCGTGCGCCACCACGCCCGGCTCGTTGATGTCCTTTTCAATGAGAAATGGGCTACTGGTAATCTGTAGCACACAGAGGCATCACAATTCATCATTCTATGATCTGATTTATTTTATTTTATTATTCATTTATTTATTTGGTACTGGGAGCCCCCAACCCCCCTTTTTTGTTTCAGTTCCGGGGGTTGAACCCAGGGGCATTCTACCTCTGAGCCACACCCCCACCCCTATTTTTGTAATTCTTTATTTGGAAACAGGGTCTCATTAAGTTTCGGAGGGCCTCACTAAGTAGCTGAGTTTGGCCGTGAACCACAATCCTCCTGTCTCAGTCTCCCAAGTACTGGGATTATAAGCATGTGCCACCATGCCCGGCTCCCAGCCCCTTTTATTTTTACTTTTGAAGCAAGGTCTTGCTAACTCACTGAGGGTGGTGCTAAGTTGCTGAGGCTATCCTCCAACCTGCAATCCTCCTATTTTAGCTTCCCAAGAACTGGGATTATATGCGTGCACCACTGACTCCAGCCTGGTACCAATTGTTTATCAAGTCTGTATTCAATTAAGAGAAACATTGAGAGCTGGGCGTGGTGGCGCACGCTTGTAATCCCAGCATTCCGGAGGCTGAGACTGGAGGATCTGGGTTCGCGGCCAGCCTCAGCTACCTAGTGAGGCACTCCAAAACTTAGTGAGACCTGGTTTCAAAATAAAGAATAAAAAATGGGGCTGGGGGTGTAGCTCGGAGGTAGAATGCCCCTGAGTTCAATCCTCAGTACCACAAAAAAAAAAAAGAGAAAGAGAAACATTGGGTGTGGTGGCACATGCTTGTAATCCCGGTACTTGGGAGGCTAAGACAGGAAGATAGCAGGTTTGTGGCCAGCCTCAGCAACTTAGTGAGACCCTGTTTCCAAATAAAATATAAAATGGGTCTGGGGGTGTAACCTAGAGGTAGAATGTCCCCTAGGTTCCATCCCCAGTACCACAAACCATGTAGTATTTTTTGTTTTTGTTTTAACTTTTTTGCAATACTAGGTATGGAACCTGTCGGGGGCCTAGTTCCGCGGGCTAGACCTCGCCTCTAGATGGCGCCTGGCAGAGTGCCAGAAGCAGCTGCAGGTGAATAACATCCTAGGGCTGTGCCACGCCAGAGCGCATGCACCAGCACGCCCGACTCGTGGCTGGGCCAGGTGAGAGCTGTATGAGACACCTCGTGGCTTAGACCCGGTGCAGCTATAAAA
>PVLC010027811.1:0-21542 GCA_004027655.1 Graphiurus murinus
AAAAAAAAAAAAAAAAAAAAAAAAAAAAAAAAAAAAAAAAAAAAAAAAAAAAAAAAAAAAAAAAAAAAAAAAAAAAAAAAAAAAAAAAAAAAAAAAATTTAACATTAAGTACTGAATATACAATATACAACCTATAAAGTATATTCCATTTATGATTCCTTTTACACACTAATCTAAAATTATACAGCATTGACACCTGCATGATGGAATGAGAATTTGTTGAAAATTCCAAAAATTTTTTACACTAATTTAAAATCCAAATTAATTGTACATTAAATTCCCACAAGCATTTGATATCTCTGTTTTTGTTCCATTCTATTTAGATTTCTGTTCCTTAGTTAAGTTTCTTTAAAAATATAAGATTAGAAAAATTTTTAAATGTTTATCAATCTCTTTTTTATTTTCAGCCTCCCAATTACTATTCATTATCTTTAGAGATTCTGCTGTTAATATTCATAATTTTATTTTCAACCATTATATCTTAAATAAGATTATAATTTTCCTGAAATTATTAACTTTGACTATATAATTTTCCACATCATTTAAAAACATCAGGCAATTGGCATATGTTTACTTTCTCTCACAACTCTTTCTCTACACTCTGCCATATAATTTTTACTTTGCCTCTACTTATTTGGTGGATTAAATTGTATGAAATTGGTAATTTTGAAGATAAAAACATCTTGCCTCAGCCATTCTACATGGTTCAACAAATATTCTGTAATCCATAATTCTCATAATTATTTGGCAATTTATTCTATTTTTAGATATATTTAATATTAAAAATGTGGCATTTTTATCCTAGATTCTACATAATTTCTTGTAACCTTGCCTATGAAAGGTTTATGTGTGTGATTTTTATCATTCAAAAATCAGTGTTCTAGCCAGGCGTGGTGGCGCACGCTTGTAATCCCAGCATTCGGAAGGCTGAGACCGGAGGATCCGGGTTCACGGCCAGCCTCAGCTACCTAGTGAGGCACTTCGCAACTTAGTGAGACCCGGTTTCAAAATAAAGAATAAAAAATATGTCTGGGGGTATAGCTCGGAGGTAGAATTCCTCTGAGTTCAATCCCTAGTACCGCAAAAAAAAAAAAAAAAAAAAAAAAATCAGTGTTCTCATATTGTCTTAAGGTTTTGATAGGTATATTATTCTTGGATAATAATCATGTATGTATATATAGTGTATATTTATATTTCTTGTCACATAATTCAAACACCATAAAAACACTGATGAATTTTAGTATCATGACAAGGCTCTGCAAGGACCAAAACTAATTCTAGAACATTTGCCTCACTACAAAAAGAAACTTCATACCAGTTAGCAGCCAGTTCCACTCCTATTTTCCCCTTTTTAACCAAAAATTTACTTCCAGATTCTATAGAAGTTTGTAATCTGGATAATTTATAAGAATGGAATCATACAAAGATAATCTTTTGTGTCTGGTTTCCTTCACGTAGAAAACTGGTTTTCATTGTTCATTGACATGGTAGCATGTGTTAGTTTTGTTCTTTGTTTGTTTGCAGTACTGGGGATTGAACCTAGGGGAATTCTACCTCTAAGCTACACCTCCAGCCTTAGTTTTTATGGTGTATTTTGAAACAGAGTCTCACTAAGTTGCAGAGAGTCTCACTAAGTAGCTGGAGGCAAACCTGTGAACCTCCTATCTCAACTTCCCAAGTACTGGGATTGCAAGCATCTGCCACTACAACCAGCTTGTGATAGTTCTTTATTCTGTTTTAAAAATATACTTTTATTGATGCATTGTAATTATATATCATAATGAAGCTTAAAGTAATAGGAACATACATGCATACAGCACTTGATGTGTTTCTCTCTGGATCACCTCCCATCTTCCCTGTACATGTTATTGAGATTGGTATTAATAATTTTGTATAGGTATATAGCATTATGTGAACTATTTCCTTCATCTTTATTTCTTTTTATGGGAACAAAAATGATTTTTTACCCAGTCACCCATGAATAGACACTTGAGTTGCTTTGTCTTTTGTTTACTGTGAAGATTATTGCTATAGACATTTGTATATGAGTTTTTAATAAACATCTATTTTAAGTATTTTGAGGTAGATACCCAGGAGTCAAATGTTGAGTCATATGGTAATTATATATTTAATATTTTTGAGGAATTTCATACAGCTTTACACAATTGTTGCACTATTTTATATTGTCACAAGCAATGTACAAATCTTCAGCAGCAAGTTAGTTTTTTAAATTATTATAGGCATTCTAATGAGTGTAAAGTGGTATGCCATTGTGATTTTTATTTGAATTTCCCAATAACAGTTATTTTGAGCACCATTTGTGTTCTTACCAGTCATTCACTTAATTTTTTGGTGCAAAGTCTATTCGAATACTTTTCTATTTATAAATGTTTTTTTTATGTTGAACTATATTAGTTCTTTATAAATTTTGGATATGAGACTCGCCATATATGTGATACAAATATTTTCTTCCATATTTATCTTTGATAAATTCAATATATATTGAATATATACATTGATAATACACATTGATCAGTTAAGGTAAAAGGATGACTAAAGAAACACCATGTAATAGTTAACCAAGCTGGAGTAACTATATTATTTTCAAGCAAATTATACTTCATAACAATAGTGTCCTTTAGCCCGCTACTGAAAGAAGGCCTAAATTCTCCAGAAAAACTTAAGAATCTTAAATATCTAAGTACGTAACTACAATATACCTTCAAAATATATGAAGAAAAATGGATGAAACTTAAAAGAAAAATAGATAAATCTGGACTGATACTTAGAAACATTCACAAGGAAGAAGACCTGTAAGGAAAGAAATGACCTAAAAGCCATTATCTATTAACTAGATTTGAGAGTTATAAAACTCTCTATCTAAGAACAAAAACATGCACATGAAACATTCATCAAAAGTGACTGCATCCTAGAATATGCATACATGTGCGTGTGAACATACACACACACATACACACACACACACACACACACACACACACACACACACACACACATCCCTTAGCAAATGAAAAACTAGAAATTTTTAGTAAGTATGTTCTTGGACCATTGCAACATGAAACACTTATCTACCATCTCAGATGGGTATTTTATAAAATACAAAATTTTTTGTGGTAATCAGTGTGATTTTCAGATTTGACAATTTACTTTACTTCCCTTCTGATACTGGGTGGAGCACATTTGGTGTAAATACAATTTAGGGAAGGTACTGATTTTTAAATGTGCTTTCATTCTTTATTATTCCTGCTGAAACAATGACATGTGTTTGATTGGTGCTAGTAGTATTTCCCCTTTATTTTTATTTATTCTAGTAGGATTTGAAGAAGGGAAGTTCTATTATTCAGTTTCTCTCTTGACCTTTACTCAGATTTTTTTTCATGGATTTTCAGTTCTTTGTTTTAAATGATTTTGAGCTTTGTATACAGTGAGAACTTTTTCATTCAACAAAACTTTATAACATTTTGGAATAAGATTTCAACTTCACTAATTCTATTAATGATGTTATGGATCACAATTTAATGAGCTCTCAATTTCAAAGATAACTTGGTTGAGGAAAGAACTTGATAAGAAATGAACAGTTATGTCAGAAGTTGCAAGTGATTTTTAAGGCAATAATATAATTACATCAGTCTAATCACAGAATAATATTTCTAAGACCTTATTCACTTTTCCTCTCCTGTATAGTCAGAAGATGGATTTTTAAAAGCATTATGATGGGAGTGACATTTGATATTAACAGCAATTTCTTAATGTGGTCCATTAGAGTTTCCCTTTATCATATTTTGTCTTATTTCTATGAAACCTTTTAAATAATGTTCTACTTGTAAAAAAAAAAAAAAAAAAGAAAGAAACTTTGAAGACGTAGCTTTTGATATATCTTTTAGAGGGAATTTTTCTTGTTCAACACGTTTGCTCACTTAAAATAACTTACTGTTTCTCATACTACTTTTCATTATTATTTTTCATAAACTATTTTATAGTCTCAAGTAATAAAAATGTAAGTAATAGTTTTAATTAAAAATTAATTTATTATGTTCTTCCTTTTATTTTCATTCACACTTTTTCTGTCTCTGATATACTTTGTTTTTCTCTTATTTTCATTTTTCCTCAGGGAAATATAAAATTATTAAGCATCAAATGTTGTATGAAGCTCTCTAGTTTATTTAGCCCTTCAAATACACTACATATTTATTAATTACAAATTATAACAATTTACTGAATTATTCTGCACTTATTAAATACTGAAGCTAAGATCATTTAAAAACTGAAAACACAGCACTGTTAAAAGCCCCCCAAATCCCAATATTTAAATCAAATTCAAAGCCATTTCAAAGTTATTTGCTTGACTAGGAAATACAATAATAATAGTCAGTGCTATCAAATGTGTTCAGACAACTATAAATAGTAGTTGTGAAACCTGGAAAAGTTGTATGTCTTCTTCAATTATTTTGTTCTGTATTTTACACTAATATGGCCAATTAAGTATATAATTATCTAAAATAGTTTATAGTAAGGTAATTTATTTTTTAATTAGAAAAGAATTAGAAGCAATCTATAATTCTATTTTGACAATTTTTTCTATCTTTTCAATTTTCCCAGGATGAAGAGGGCTGTGTTGGAGGTAGGAGATTGAAAATATCAGTAAAATAAAAATAGAAATTACTACCAAAAAATTAACCTATGTGAGATTCATATTTTGCTTTGAGTCAATTTAAATTTTAAAGGAACAATCCCATTTTCTAGTATACATCTTGTTATTTTTCATTTCAACTTTGTTGATTATGGTTAATTATGCTTAAGAATATAATATAAATATAAATCAGAATATAATATAAATCAGACATTGACTAAAACATACTTTTCATTTTTTTCTATTTTTAGTATATCCATTTTCTCATAAGTGAATGTATGACAACATAAGACTCAGAGGTAACTTCTGTAAGCAAGGGATATTGCTTCATAAAAGAAAATGAATGAACGTTAAGCAAATGATATCTATGAGATAGCAAACATACATGGACATTAGGTAAGTATGCAATAAACCAAAAGGAGACAGAAACAAGATACTTATCTTTTAATCAAAAGTAAATTTACTATTGATTTCCCTTTATAATTTTTATTTTTATACATTTTTATTAGTTCATTATAGTCTCACATCATAATGCAAAACAGTGATAAGGACATATATGCACACAGCACTTGGTGGGCTTTCCCCTGGCTCCCTGGCATCCCCACCCTCCTTTCCCAAACAGGGTATTGAGGTTGACATTGATATTCTCACATGTGAACATAGTGTCGAAAGAAATTCCTTCATTGATCCTCCTTCTCCCCTTCATTTTCAGTTTAGACCACCTCCCTAGCTTCCCTGAAGTTTTTCCTCTATTATCTAAAGCCATTTTGGTATCCTGATTACTCTCTCACTTCCACATTTAAGAGAAAATATATGCCCCTTCACTTCATGTGACTGGCTAATCTCTCTTAATATAATTTTCTCCATGTCCATCCATTTTCCTGAAAATGACATGATTTTGTTCTACTTTACTGCTGAGTAGAATTCCATTGTGTATATATCCCAAAATTTTGTAATCTAGTCATCTGTTGAGGGACACCTAGGTGAGTTCCATAATTTTGCTATTGTGAATTGTGCTGCTATGAATATGGATATGCATATATTACTGTAATTGTCTCATTTCAATTCCTTTGGAAAGATACCAAGAAAGTATAGCTGAATCAGATTGTATGGTGGATACATTCCCAATTATCTGAAGAATCTCCACACTGATTTCCATAGCGACTACAATAATTTGTAATCCCACCAACAGTGTAGAAGAGTTCCAATTTCCCCACATCTTTTTTATTGCCAGAATTTATTGTTTTTTGTCTTCTTAATGATTGCCATTCTGATTGGAGTTAAATGAAATTTCAGTGTAGTTTTAATTTGCATCTCTCTGATTGCTAATGGTGTTAACAATTTTTCCATGTATCTACTGGCTATTTGTATCTCGTCTTTTGTGAAGTGTCCATTCAATTCTGTTGCCCTTTTTGATTAGATTATTTGTTTTTTAGCAAAAAGTCTTGTAATGTCTTTGTATATTCTGGATATTAGTCCTCTATCAGAGGAATACCTGGCAAAAATCTTCTCCTATTCTGTAGACTTTCTCTTTAGACTCTTGATGGTTTCCTTTTGATGAGCAGAAACTTTTTTGCTTAATGTCATTCCATTTATTAATTCTTATTTTAATTTCCTGAGCTTTGGGGATCTTGTTGAGGAAGTTTTTACCTGTACCTATAAGTTAGAGTGTTGGACTTTTTCTAGTAGCTTCAAAGTCTCTGGTCTAACTTCTACATCTTTGATCCATCTCAAGTTGACTCTTGTGCAGGGTGAGAGGTAAGGATTTAGTGCCATTTTTCTATAAATGGATAATCAGCTTTCACAATAACATTTGTTGAAATGCTGTTTTGTTTTTCAAATGAATGTTTTTGACACCTTTGTTTAAAATCAGCTGAATTTAAGTGTGTGGATTTGTTTCTGTAACTTCTATTCTATTCCTTTGGTCTATGTGTCTGTTTTTTTGCCAATAGCATACTGTTTTTATTATTCTAGCTCTGTAGTATAATTTAAAGTTAAGAATTGTGATGCATCCTGCATGGTTCTTATTGCTGAGAATTGCTTTAGCTGTAGATCACTTTTGGTAGAATGGTCATCTTGATAATATTTATTCTACCTATATAAGAGCAAGGGAAAGCTTTCCATCTTCTAAGATCTTCAATTTGTTTCTTTGGTGTGTTAAAATTTTCATTGTAGAGATCTTTTACCTCTTTGGGGATGCTGGCCTCATAGAAGGAGTTTGGAAAAATTCCATCTCTTTCAATTTCACAGAATACTTTGTGAAGTATTGGGTTTGGTACTTCTGTAAAGGTTTTGTGGACTTCAGCTGGGAATCCAAATGAACCTTGGCTTTTCTTTGATGAATGGCTTTGTATTGCTATTTCAATCTCTTTGCTTTTTATTTGTTGGTTTAGATTTTCTATATCTTCTTCATTAAATTTAGGTAAGTTGTTTGTGTCTAAAAATCTGCTGATTCCTTTTATGTTTTCCAGTTTATTGGAGTATAAATTTTCAAAATAGTTCCTGATGATCTTCTGGATTTCTTCATTGTCTGTGATGATGCCTCCCTTTTCATTTCTGATTTTAATAATTTACATAGATTTTTTTTTCTTTTGTTTAGGTTGCCAATGTTCTATCAATTTTGAAATCTTTTCAAGGAACCAGATTATTGTTTTGTAGATTTTTGGATTTTTGTCTCTATTCCATTGATTTCTGCTCTGATTTTAATGATCTTCTGCCTTCTACTGGCCTTGGATTAAACTGTTCCTGTTTTTCAAGGTCCTTGAGATGTGTCACTAAGTTGTTTATTTGGTGACTTTCTGTTTTTCTTATCTGGGCCCTTAGTGCTATCAATTTTCCTCTTAAACTGTCTTCAAAGTGTCCCACAGATTTTTGTATGTCATGTCTCTATTTTTTATTAATTCTAGGAATTTTTAATTTCTTCCCCTTATATCTTCTCTGATCCAATACTCATTGAAAAGTGTATCATTCAGTCTCCATGTATTTATGTAATTTCTTTTGGTCTTCCTGTTATTTTCTACTTTCATTCCATTATGATATGAAAATATGCAGGGAAAAATATTACATTTTTAAAAAAATTTGCTATTACTTCCTTTGTGGTCTAGAATGTGATCTATTTTGGAGAATGTTCCTTGAGCAGCTGAGAAGAATGTGTATTCAGCTGTTATTGTTGGAATATTCTGTATGTGTCTATTAGATCCATTTGTTTTATAGTGTTTTTAGGTCCAAAGAGTATTTATTCATCTTTGACCTGGAAGATTCATCTAGTTGTGTGAGTGGTGTTTTGAAGTCTCCCAATATTATTATATTTGGGTCTATTTGTGACTGAATGTCATGAAGGGTTTATTTTATAAAAATGGGTGCTCTCACACTTGGGGCATAAATATTTATCTTCACATCTTGTTGGATTATTCCTTTTCTTAATAAAATGTTACCCATTTTGTCTCTTCTAATATGTTTTAGCTTAAAGTCTTCTTTGTGGGATATGAGCCTGGTTTCTCATGCTTGTTTTCAGTCTTCATTTGCATGGTATATCTTTTTCCATTCTTTCACCTTTAGCCTATGGGTAACTTTGCTTCTAAGGTGAGTTTCTTGCAAGCAGCATGTAGTTGGATTATGTTCTTTGATCCACATTGCCAGTATATGCCTTTTAATTGGAGAGTTAAGCCCATTGACATTGAGTGTAATAACTGAGAGATGATTTTTGTTTCCTGTAATTTTGAGTTACATAGTCTATTTTATGTAGTGTTATTTTTTCTTTCACTGAGTTTCTTACCTGGTGGAATTCACTTCTCTGATTCTGGTATTTACTTCTTCTTTTTTTTTTTCTTTGTGTTTTATTTCTTTGATTATTTTCTCTAGTGCTAGCTTAGTAGTCATGATTGTTTTTTAGTTTCTGCTTGTCATGGAATGTTTTAATTTCCCCATCAATTTTTAATGATATCTTTGCTGAATATAGCAGTCTTGGATGGAAGTTGTTTTCTTTCTTTCAGAGTCTGGAATATATCATATCAGCGCCTCCTGGCTTTCATGACTTGGGTTGAGAAGTCTGGACTGATTTTTTTTTTTTTCCCTTGAACATCACCCATCCTTTTGTTCCAGATGCTTTTAAAATTCTTCCTTTTACTTCTATGTTGGTCATTTTGATTAGTATATGGTGTGGAAAATTTCTTTCATCTTGTCTTGTTAGTGTCATGAATGTCTCCTGTACATGGATGTACAAGGCTTTTTTTCTATGTTTGTGAAATCTGCTATTATTTCTCTGAAAGTTTTTCTAATACTCTTGGTTTGCACTTCTACACCTTCTTCAATGCCTGTTATCTGTAAGGTCATTTCATAATATCCCATATTTCTTGGAAGTTCTGGTCATGTTTTTGTATTGTCTTCTCTATATTGGTGACTATGTGGTCAGTTTTGAATGAGCTGTCTTCCAAAAGTGAGGCTCTGTTTTCCATGTGGTCTATCCTGCCAGATATGGTTTCTGTTCAGGTCTTTATTTTACTCAAAGCCTCTTTTTGGTTCTTACTTAGGGCCTCAATTTCTCTATTCATGTGTTTTTTCATATCCTATACAATTTCTACGATTCTATCTCTAGAATCTTTTGATCATATTGAAAATCAAAATTCTGAATTCTCCTTCTTCCATTTCCTGCGGCTTAGTAATGTTGATCTCTATTGTTGAGTTTGGGAGTTTATTGTTTCATCCCCGGCCATCATTCTAATGTTTTCAGAGTTCTCTGGTTTGTTTATCTGTTGTCTTGACATCTTCTTCCTCTTTGTGAGAGAGTCCTACATCTATTTGTTATCCCTTTATAATAAAACCTATGCTGGGAGTATTTATTTGCCTCCACAGATCTGTCTTATATCATCAAATTTTCAAGTTTATTCCTTAGAACCTCTTTAACAAGATATAGTTCTTAGTGAAGGCAAACAGAAGTCTCTAATTGGCTGCAGGTCACCATACTTTCCAGGGTCAAACTCCATAGGGTCAGAGACTATGATGTTCTGTTCAGCACCAGCAGCCTTCCAGTTGGGATGTAATGCCCCACAGATACCACCACTGCTGTGCTGAATGTGAACCCATGAAACTCTGTAAAGCACTGATCTCTGCCCTCTGTGGCCACTGTGCCTATACTTATCAGGGCCAGAGATTCATATGTTCTGAACTTGTGGCCCAGTTGGCTGAACTTTGATGGCACAGGGATACCACATCTGATCTGCTGGTTATGATCACATGGAGCTGACAGTCACTGGCATGCACACATGCCAGTTCCAAACTCTGTTGGTGGAGAGAACACTGATTGTCCAGCCTGTAGCTGTGATCATGAGAACCCCTGTGGGCTACTGGCCTTCCTGTTTACAGGGCCAAGTGCTAGCAGGGAGAGATTGTACTCTGCTCAGCCTGGGGCTTGGGTGGCTCATTTGTTTAGTCTCAGTGACACTGCTGACTTTCTGGGAAAGTCACTGTTGTTTGTCTGTTGAGTTCTGACTTTTTTTCCCTTGCCAAGAAGCAGTCTTCTTGATGGTTGATTTCCATGTCTCAGAGTGCCTGAAACACATGGTCTTCCTCTATTCCACCATCTTTTCAGAAGCAAGATCTTAAAAAAAGAAAAAAGCCACATAAATAATTAAAACTCTCAAATTACAAGTTAAAATATAACAAAAAATTAAAAGAAGCAGAAATTGAGTGGAAAGGCACAGAAGAAGTATCAATTGCTGAAACATTACTTTTCCCAAGGGATAGTTCAAGTCCACTGATCTAGGAGCATCTGGAACATATCTGTACTTGGCAAATAAATAAATAAATAAAGATTACTTGCCTCACTTGTACAAAAATGAGCATGTTCCAGCAAAACCCTTGAGTGTCACTCTAAGTGGGAGAGGAAGCAATTGTAATGAAGGTATGATGTGTATTAAATTTAAAAAATCAAGGCCTAAGGAAACAGGCTATGAATTACATGTTAATAAGTAGGAGTAATTCAATAAGTGAATTCCATAAAGATTTTTCTCTGTTTGGTGGATTAAAGCAGAGGTATAGTTACCATTGATAATTCAACATTCACTCAGATTGATCAGATGAGCAGAAGTTTAATCCTTTTTGTTTTGGTGTGGTCTTACCTCTGGCTTCTTTATATATATGTATTGTTTATGCTCATCCAGGAAGAATAGAGCCTAGTATACCACATGGACAGCTTTTCACTTTCTTAGCAAGTTCTCATATGCAGCCCAAACAGAAGGCCTATGAAGCCTGTGTCATTACCATTTAACAAATTGTTAAAAAATAAAAGAAAAAAGGAGTATGACACTCCTCCAGCAAGTATCAAGAATGACGTTAAATACTCATCCACCAAACTTCAAAGTATTTACTCTGATACTAAATCAATAAAACTTGGATACTTATTATTCTTATATGAATTGCTACTTCCTAAAGAGTATAGTAGTATATTTAAAAGAACAAGCCGGGCATGGTGGTGCTTGTAATCCTAGCATTCCGGAGGCTGAGACCAGAGGATCCAGGTTCGCAGCCATCCTCAGCTACCTAGTGAGGCACTCCGCAACTTAGTGAGACTCGGTTTCAAAATAAAGAATAAAAAATAGGGCTGGAGGTATAGCTTGGAGGTATAATGCCTCTGAGTTCAATCCCCAGTACTGAAAAAAAAAAAAGAACACTAGTTTGAGAGTAAGACAACTGAATTATAGTACTAGTTTTGCTACTAAATACCTTTGTGATATGAGAAATGTAACTGAACATCTCTAGGTCTTTGCACTTTGATTTTAGTAGGAATAATTAAAATAGCTGAAGTATAAATGTACAAAAACCCTAAATTTTTATAATGTTTTAAAAGTTCTTCTTTCTTTGACCATGAGTACTCAAAATTGGCCACAGTCAGCTACACATTTTGTTGGCCTTAAAATCTATTCTACTGAGAGTTCACATTAAAAAAAAAAATAAACCCATGTTCATAGTAGCAAAATTCACAATAGCCAAATTATGAAACCAACCCAGGTGTCCATCAACAGATGAATGGATCACAAAACTATGGGAAATACACACAATGGAACTACTCAGCAATAAATAGAATAAAATAATGTCATTAGCAAGAACATGGAAGGACCTGAAGAACATTATGTTAAGTGAGATTAGCCAGTCACAGAGAGTGAAGAAACATATGTTTTCTTTAATATGTGCAAACTAGGGAGTAACTGGGACACCAGAGGGGTTCCAGATGATGGAGGAGAAACTTAAATAGATCCAAGGAAGTGGATTAAGGAAGAGGAGGAAGAAGACTGAGGTTAATTATTGGAAATACGAACATCAACTGTGTGTACATATGTGAAAATCCCAATATCAGTCTCAGTCCTCAGTATGGAAAGGGGGGAGATGGGGAGACGAGGGGGGGCACTAAGTGCTCTGTGCATGTATGTCAATGTCAACATGATTTACGTTATGATGTGAGAACATAATGTGCCAGTAAAAGCACATAAAAAATGAAAACAATAATCTTACTATTGCATATCTTCAAAAGTAATGTTCTACTGTGAACATATTTGTGAGGTCCCTCCCAGGGTTTCCAATGTGTGTTTGCAATGTAGGGGGGCTGAAGTTTCAGCTTCACTAGCTTCACTGTACATATGTATGCGGAGATGCACTCGAAGTGGCATTTCTGGCATAATTTATCGATGGGATGGTAGAGAATAAAGAGGAAGTAACATATTTAATGATATTGCCCAGAAGTTCTGATTTCACCTTCCCTGTTCAAAGTGTTAGGGAATTGAGAGGTAGTCCATTTTAATTGAATACCATAGGAAAGGAAGGATTTCTTACTCTTTAAGAAGGTTCAGCCGGTCGTGGTGGTGCACGCTTGTAATCCCAGCATTCGGGAGGCTGAGACCGGAGGATCCGGGTTCGCGGCCAGCCTCAGCTACCTAGTGAGGCACTCCAGAACTTAGTGAGACTCGGTTTCAAAATAAAGAATAAAAAATAGGGCTGGGGGTGTAGCTCAGAGGTAGAAGGCCCCTGAGTTCAATCCCCAGTGCTGCAAAAAAAAAAAAAAAAAAAAAAAAAAAAGAAGGTTCAAAAAATATCTTCCACAAGTATACTAGAGGAGTGAGGCACATTGTACTTTGGATACAAAGACAAAGAGCTAAAGAGGCTATCTTTTTTCCAGTGTATATTTTTGGCTCCTTTGTCAAAATCAATTGACTGTAAGCACATGGGTCTGTTTTTGAGTCTTCTATTCTGCTCCATTAGTCTACATATCTGTTTTTGTGTCAATACCATCCTGTTTTTATTACTGTGGCTTTGTAGTAGAGTTTGAAGTCAGGAATTGTGATACTTCCTCCATGGTTCTTGTTGCTAAGGACTACTTGGGCTATCCTGGGCATTTTGTTGTTTTAAATGAATTTAAGGACTGATTTTTCTATGTCTGTGAGGAGTGACCTTGGCAATTTCATGAGTATTGCATTGAATCTGTAGATCATTTTTGGGAAGATGGCTATTTTGATGTTATTTATTCTGCCTATCTGAGAGCATGGTAGGTCTTTCCATCTTCTAAGGTCTTCATCAATTTCTTTTTTCAACTTTTTAAAGTTTTCCCTACAGAGGTCTTTTACCTATTTGGTTAGGTCTACCCCTAAGAATTTTATTTTTCGAGGTGCTATTGTGAGTGGAATTGTTTTCTGAATTCCTTTTTCAGTGGATTTATGGTTGGCATACAGGAAAGCTTCTGATTTTTTAAGATTGATTTTGTATCCAGACACTGCTAAATTTTTTGAACAATTCTATAAATTTTTTGGTTGACTTTGTTGGGTCTTCTAAGTATAGTATCATGTCATCTGCATAAAAGGATAGTTTTAGTTCTTATTTCCCTATTTTTACCTCTTTGATTTCCTTCCCTTGCCTTATTGCTCTGGTTAGTCTCAAGTTCTATATTGAACAGAAGAGGTGATAATGGACATCCTTATCTTGTTCTTGTTTTTACTGGGAACTCTTGCAATTTTTCTCCATTTTATATGATGTTGACTGCAGGCCTATTGTATATTGCCTTTATGATGTTGAGGTATGTTCCTTCTATTCCGATTCTCTGAAGTGCTTTTAGCATGAATGGGTGATGGATCTTGTCAAATGCTTTTTCAGCATCAATTGAGATAATCATGCGATTTTGGTATTTGATTCTGTTTATGTGGTGAATTACATGGATTGTTTGCTGTATGTTGAACCAGCCTTGCATCCTGGGATGAATCCGACTTGGTCATGGTGTATAATTTTCTTGATGTGGTTTTGAATGCACATTGCTAGTATTTTGTTTAGCAGTTTTGCATCTAAGTTCATCAATGATATAGGCCTATAGTTTTCTTTTCTTGAGCTGTCTTTATTTGGCTTCAGTATTAATGTGATGTTGGCTTCATAGAATGTGTTTGGGAGGGTCCTGTTTCTTTCTATTTCATGGAATAGTTTGAAGAGTGTTGGGATTAGCTCTTCTGTAAATGTTTTATAGAATTCACTTGGAAAACCATCTGGCCCTGGGCTTTTGTTTGATGGTAAACTCTTTATTGCTGTTTCTATCCCCTTGATTGCTATTGGTTGGTTTAAGTTTTCTATATCTTCTTGACTCAATTTAGGAAGGTTATATATATCTAGAAATTTGTCAATTTCTTCTAGGTCTTCCATTTTGTTGGAGTATAGTTTTTCAAAATAGTTTCTGATGATCCTCTGTATTTCCATACTGTTAGTAGTAATATTCCCTTTTTCATCTCTTATTTTGGTAATTTGTGTTGATTATCTCTTTCTTTTGGTTAGGTTGGACAATGGTTTATCTATCTTGTTTATTTTTTCAAGAAACCAACTTTTGATTTTGTTGATTTTCTGTAGGCTAACCATATGCAGCAAAATGAAAACAAACCCCACTTTCTCACCCTGCACAAGAGTCAACTCAAGATGGATTAAAGACCTGGAAGTTAGGCCAGAGACCTTGCAACTACTTGAAGAGGGCATAGGACCAACACTTCAACACATAGGCACAGGTAAAGACTTTCTCAACAAGACCCCAAAAGCACAAGCAACTCAAAGGAAGGTCAATACATGGGACTGCATTAAACTGAAGAGCTTCTCTGCAGCAAAGGAAACTATCAAGGACCTCAACAAAGACCTCAAAGAGTGGGAAAAAAATTTTGCCTGCTACTCTTCTGATATTCGACTAATATCTAGTATATACAGAGAACTCAAGAAAATCACAACTAAGAAAACAAATAACCCAACTTAAAAATGGCAAAGGATCTAAATAAACACCTCACAAAAGAAGAAATACAAATGGCCAATAAATGTATGATGACATGTTCTACATCATTAGCAATCAGACAGATGCAAATAAAAACTACCTTGAGATTTCACCTAACTCCAATTAGAATGACAATCATAAAAAACATGGGCACAAACAAATGCTGGTGGGGGTGTGGATAAATTGGAACCCTAATACATTGTTGGTGGGATTGCAAATTAGTGCAACCACTTTGGAAAACAGTATGGAGAATCCTCAGATGAATGGGAATGAACCTACCATATGATCCAGCAATACCACTTCTGAGTATCTACACAAAAGAATGGAAACCAAACTATCATACTGACACATGTGTATGTATGTTTATAGCTGCCCAATTCACAATTGCCAAACTATGGAAACGGCCAAGATGTTCATCGACAGATGAATGAATTACAAAGCTATGGGATGTGTACAGAATGGAATATTACTCAGTCATAAAGAAGAACAAAATCATGTTATTTGCAGGGAAATGGATGCAACTAAAAAGCATTATGTTAGCCGGGCGTGGTGGCGCACGCTTGTAATCCCAGCATTCGGGAAGCTGAGACCGGAGGATCCGGGTTCGCGGCCAGCCTCAGCTACCTAGTGAGGCACTCCGCAACTTAGTGAGACTCGGTTTCAAAATAAAGAATAAAAAGCATTATGTTAAGTGAGATTAGTCAATCACACAGAGTTAAAAAGCATATGTTCTTCCTGATATGCAGATGCTAGGGAGAAGAAGGGGCATACGAGGTCTCTAGATGAAAAAGGAGAAACCCTAGATGAGCAAAGAAATTGACTTAACTGAGGGGAAGAATGGGGGGAGGGGGGTACACCCTAAGGCACATGATGTACTTTCACAAATATATCAAGATTAATTACTAAACTGAACTTGATAAGGAGGGAGGGCGAGGGAGTGGGGTAGGAATGTGGGAAGGGGTTAAATGATAAATGTGTGCACATATGCCTTTATCAGCTTGTACCTAACAAAGATGTATGATTACAATGCACCCATTTTTATAAAAAAAGACAAAGAACTAAAATTTGAAGTACTTCCTTATATTGATTTCAAAACAAGACAATCAACTGTCATATTGTTGAAAAGATAGATCCTGAAAAAACTTTTGCAAAAATAAATAAATAAACAAATAGAAAGATTATGCAGTGGATCATTTGGAAATCAAAGTCTAATGGATTAGTAATTAGTGACTAGACTAGCTACATGGTTAGATGATTTAATTGCATAAAGTTGTGGGGTATTATTTGCATGAATTGTAAAATTAAATGTGCTAAATGTGAAGAAATCAAGACTAGGTCTGACATTACCTTGCCTTCGTCTTATGGATCTCTGTGCACTGGCTCTTAAAATCTCATTGGAAAAAAAAAAAAACTATTTAACTGTGTTCTAAAATATTCTGCCACCTGAAATTACTCATTGTTTCAGTTGATTTCACATCTGCCTAATGCAGCATTAGTTTTTTAAATTTTTATTTTTTCACAGATATAGCTTTCAAGTAACAATGATGACATTTTTGCACTAACATCCCTGCAAGATAAATTACCAAACCCTCAAGACTTAGGAAGATGAGACTCATTATTCCCCACATGGTGGTCAAGGTCATTTTGGCAAAACAGTATGAATAGTTAATATTTCAGGAAATATTCAGCATCAGAAATAAAATAATATTTGAGATTGAATATATATATTATTCCCATAGCTCTGCCAAACTCAGTGTCTACACAAATTATTATCTCTCTTTTAAGTGCCAGTCATGTAAATTATGGTTCTCTAAGGGAAGCTTTAACTGCTTTCTGTTACTTAGAAATTCCTTCTATTTTACCTCTCTGGGTCTAAAATGACTTGAATACTTATAATGTCATTTCCTTTTATTTCAGTATTCCATGGTGTAGAATTTCCATTTGAATATGTCAATTCTCTTTCTCTCTTGAAAATATACATACCAATGAGTATCTTATATGTGCTGAAATAGAGGAGGTTACATTTTAGCTGCTAATAGATATTGGTATCTTTTGTACCAAAAATTTTAGTGGGCATCTTCACTTTTAGAATTGGCAAAGTTTTCCCAGTGCAAAAAATTATATGTTCTCCAATTGATAATGTTAACTACCAACTCCTAGATAGATAATAAATTTTATAGAGAACTTTTATTTTTTGGAATAAAATGAGAAATATAACTCCTCTTTATAACTTTGCTGTCAGCTTGGTTGAACTTTTCCAAAAATGATTTACATATTAGTCAGGCTGCTAATAATGGTAAAAGTTATTAATATTGTTGCTGTTACTCTATCAATTTCCTCAACCTAGTTTCTTATGTCTTTGCTTTCAGCTTTGCTCACAAGTAATTTTCTAGAATTCACATTTCTACCATGTTCTGCAAAATTACTAATGAGCTGAATATAATATATAGCCCAGACTATTTACAGTGGATGTCAAGGCAGAGAATGCATGCAAGCAAAAATTGGTCAAATTACTGTCCAGTGGAAACCAAGAAAATAAACATATGCTATGTATTTAGCAGCTAAATTTTTGATTAATTGGCTTTGAAGCAAAATAAAAATAATACACATATTTCTCCTGAAATACTCAGCTGCAATTAAGTCAACAGACACAATAGCCCATTGTGCCACCATATACCCAGGCCCAGAACACCTCCTTTAGTCCTTAGTGATCTTAGTTACATTTCTACTGTTACTCTCTCAAGTATTCCAGTAGTTGAAATTCCAAGTTCTTGGGATTTTATTTATTTGTTTTTTTTTTTTAATTGGTGCATTGTAATCATACATCTTTGTTAGGTACAAGCTGGTAGAAGAATACATGCACACATTTCTCCCCCCTTCTTCTTTCTCATGTTCAGTTTGGTGATTGATATGTTTGTGAAAGTACATCATGTGCATTATGGTGTTTCCCTCCCCCACCCCCAATCACCTTTAGTTAAATCACCTTCTTTTCTCATCCAAGATTTCTCCTTCTTCATCTATACTTCCTCTTATGACCCACTTTCTCCCTAGTTTCTGCATATTAGGGAGAGCATCAGATGCATACATAAATAATAGACTCACTATGGTGGGTCAGAGGAACCCATAGCATCTTAGCAGCTTTACAGAAAGTAAATTAAAGAAGCATTTCTATAGTAACAAACTGAGGTAGCAGGACCTTGAAAAAGCTGGTGGAAAATTCAGAAATAGCAACCACGCAAAAACAAAAGTAAGGGTTCCAACACTCAAGACATTAGGCTCTTTGAACTCTGCTGCTCCAATTATTTTGTCCATTTCTCTACTTCAGCCACTTACTCTCATGATTATAGAGTAGACATTATGTGTCGGGGTCCAGCCTTCATGGCAGTGGAGGACGGGGATCCTTTGATAGGTATGGATTGAGACAAAGTCACGAGAATACGCTAACACCAAATGCAGTGAAGAAGCATATCTGTTTTATTGTTTGTTGTTGTTTTATACTATTTTTTTTGCAATGAGGCATATAGAACAGGAATTTCCTGCTCCTACAAAGGTCATCCTCAAGCAGTCAAGGTTAT
Organism: Graphiurus murinus; assembly: GCA_004027655.1. Lineage (NCBI taxonomy): Eukaryota > Metazoa > Chordata > Mammalia > Rodentia > Gliridae > Graphiurus > Graphiurus murinus. The sequence goes on from PVLC010027811.1 coordinate 18,503, forward strand.
AACAGATATATAAAAATTCTTTAGTACATAAAAATTCTTAAAAATACAACATGTAAGCCGGGCATGGTGGCACATGCTTGTAATCCCAGCATTCGGGAGGCTGAGACTGGAGGATCCAGGTTCGTGGCCAGCCTCAGCTACCTAGTGAGGCACTCCGCAACTTAGTGAGACTCAGTTTCAAAATAAAGAATAAAAAATAGGGCTGGGGGTATAGCTTGGAGGTAGAATGCCCCTGAGTTCAATCCCCAGTACCACGCACACACACACAAAAAAAAAAAAAAAAACAAAAACACGTATATAAAAATTCTTTTCCATTACTTAAGATATTTACTATTTGTTTAGCCCCTTTAAGCAGTGTTCTTATCTTTATCTCAGGTAGCTAGAGGGTTAATATGTCCTGTAAAATTTTAGGGAGACAAGGTGGGAGTGAGCAAAAGACTATTTGTAGTAAGTATTTAGATAAACTTGTAAAGCCTGTTTTTTAACTAATGCTTGTAAAAGGTTAATGAATTCTTTATATGGGTTTGTCTAGAAGCACTGCTTTTTCAGCTATTATTAAGAGACCACTATCCACTGGGCACATGTTTCTAAGAAATGTTCCTTTATAATTAATGTAAAAACAAAACACAAAGCACCAAACATTTCCGGAATATAATAATTCAAAGTGGGATATGCCATGCATTCCTTCTTTTGGAATGGTCTGCCTTGCAGGACTCCAGTGGACTGAGCCTTGCTCAAGATCCAGCTATTAAGGAGCTATGGCAATTATGACTATCAAATATTTTAATTTTCTCTATTTTGGTTTCTTGTTCGTATCTTGTTCTGTAGTCACCAGCATCGTGAATGAACAATGTCCACAATTCTTCAACCACTTGAAATTTGTAATCCATGCTTCTCGCCAACTTTTCTCTGTACTTAGCTAGTTCCTTTGATTAGCCTAAGATCTGGCTCACACCAGTATACAATTCTTAATCCAATAATCATTTCCACAGTTACAACTTTCTCATCTCCCACTTTTCATGGCCTTTGATATGAGTGACTCTTTTCCTTGGTACATTCTCATTACTTTATTTCCAGAACATCATATTCTTGATTTTCCTTCCATCTCAGTAGTTGTTCTACTTTTTTTTTTTTTGATGGATTCTCTCTTTCTCTCTTCTACTTCAACTTCTTGTGTTGAAATTATGGCAGGTTTCATCATCAGTCCTTTTTTTCTATTAATAAATTCTTCAACTATGATCCCATCCATTCAAACACTTTTAAATACCATTTCCATAATTAAAATTTTAAATTTCCAGTTGGTGGTGCATGCTTGTAATCCCAGTACTTGGGAGGCTAAAACTGGAAGATTGCAGGCTTAAGTTTAGACTCAGGAATTTAGCAAGACTCTCAGCAACCTAACAAGACCCTGTTTCCAAACAAAAAAATAAAATGAGCTGGAGATGTAACTCAGAAGTAGAACATCCCTGTTTTCAGTCTGCAGGATAGCTCACACACACATACACACACACACACACACACACACACACACACACACACACACACATTAAAATGTATTTCAGGATCTCAGGTCTTTCCTACTAATCTACAATTTAAATTAGATGTACAAAATATTTTTTATGTTTAACACATAAAACATTGAAGTAAAAATATTTTCCTTATTCACATGCAGCCCACATTTTCCATGGCTCATCACCTTTCCATTTGATTTGAAAAAATAAAATGGAGTCGATATTTACTCTTTCTCTGTCACCTTATATCTGATAAGAAAGTCCTATCTTCTATACTTTAAAAATACAAGCAAGAGAAAGGGATCCAAGATGGCGACTGAGTGAACCGTCTTTTCACAAACGCGGAGATTTGGATCTAAATTTACCATAAAAAGATCTTTTCAACAGAAGGAAAAAAGTGAAATTTGAAACACAAACAAACAAAGAAGTTCAAGAAAGCAGAGCGGGGACAAGAAAAGTCGCCACCAGCAGCTATCTGCGCTCTGCGCTCCGCGGTCCGTGCTCTGCGCGGGCCCCGCCGGCCCCGCCGGGGCAGGCAGCAGTCGGGCTCTGCACCGAGTAAGTAGGCTGTGGAAGGGCAGGACCAGGAGCCTTGGGGGCCACCCAGACGCTGGGAACGGCGGGCCCCGGGACACAACACCCCTGGTACCCCGTGCCGCACCCAGGCAGAGACCAGAACAGCGGGGAATTCAGCGAGGGCACCCTCGGGACTGAGGTCTGTCCCGGCACATCGCCTCAGCGCGGAACTGTGACCGCCCAGTGCCTGGGGGGCCACCCAGACGCTGGGAACGGTGGGCCCCGGAACACAACACCCCTGGCACCCCGTGCCGCACCCAGGCGGAGACCAGAACAGCAGGGAATTCAGTGAGGCCACCCTCGGGACTGAGGTCTGTCCCGGCACATCGCCTTAGCGCGGAACTGTGACCGCCCAGAGCCTGAAATGGAACGCAGCTTCTTGGTGGAGGCCTGGGCCTGAGGCGGGAGCGGAGGTGCTGAGTCCAGGAGGGGAAGGGCAAATTGGCGGGGAGCCTACCATCTCCCCTGCTAGCCCTCCCCAACCAGCTACCTGCCATCTGGCCAGACTCTCACCAGCCTGCGCGCCTCAGCAATCCGGGAAGGACAAACAGGCAGCTATCCAAACCATCATTGTCCGACTGCGCCCCCAGCTGTCCAGGAGGTGGAACAGGCCGAACAGCAGAGAACCGAGCCTGCACGCCAGCCCCTCCCACCAACTTCCTGCCAGCTACACAGATCATCAGTGTCCATTTGAGCCACCAGCCATCAGAACAGGAACAGACTGAGCTGCAGGGAGACGTAAGTCGAGTCACGTGCACCTCGGGTGCAGGGTGCGGGATCCACAAAACAAAGGATAGACTCAGCCATCCACCCTGCTAGAGCCTAGACAGAGCCAGAAGGGTGGAGGAACCCAGTGCACACAGGGTCTCTGGAAAGGCCTGACTTTTAGACTGCTAAAGCAAAAAGCAGAATCAGAAACGCAGCCAGACCCAGGGGAGAGTCCAGAGACATAT
>PVLC010027812.1:0-21445 GCA_004027655.1 Graphiurus murinus
CCAACAACTATTTTTGTATTTCTTTCTCAACTACTCAGCAGTAGGTAGAACTGTTTACAACATTCTCTGTGTCTTTCCTATTTCCAGCTTTATATTCTCAGCTTCCTTCACTGTTTCTACTATCTATAAATCTTGTAGTTATTACCATCATAGATCTAAACCTCTCTCTTTTCATTCTATATATTTTCCCTAGGTCACTGGCTTAAAAAGGTTGTGTCTTGCAGTTTAAAAAAATGCATTCTCAAATGCCTGAATGTATTTATATATAACTGAAACAAAAAATATGTGAGATAATACTTCTACCTTTGCTACATGCTTATATTCTTGGCTATTTTGATTTCCTTTTAAAGTGAACTTTTTATCTTTCTAAATTTATTCATTACCTACAAAGAGGTCTTTGCCCGTGATGTGAAATTATGATTTGAGGTGTTCTTACCCACTCAAATAACTTCAGTTTTATGCATAAGCTGATTAACAAATTTGAATCCCCTATAAGAAAATATCTGCTCAAAATCAGAACTCATTAATTCTTCAATGTTATAACTCCTCCAGAAAGAATTACAGATACTTCAAATTCAAAGTGATTGTGGTATTTCCCTCCAAAATCTGCTCCACTTCCAGGAATTCCTATCTCAGCAAACCAGTGACATCTACATATTGTACAATGAGAACTGAGAATTCACCCTTGTGGCAGGTTTCTCACTCTTCTTATATTCAACCAATTACTGTTTTTTTTTTCTATTCCATCTACTTAATATTTCTAAAAGATATGTTCTCCTAATTCCTATAAATGATAACTTTGCATGCCCAAACAGCTTATCTGAATTACTATGGCAAATGATTTATTGGCTTCTACATTAGATAAAATCAATCTTTTAAACACACTGCATCCAGATTTTTTGGAGGGGAAAAGATACAAATATTTATACAATTTTTCTTATCTTCAAAATCTTGGAAACTTCCATGATGCTGGTAGTATAAGGCCTTAAAAGTGGGGCTAATACCTTTAATGATCATGTTTAGATTTGCCTCAGTAGACCTAAATATTTGCACTTATCCCTTGGTGATTATATTCTTGTATATGTGCAGAATTTTATAGGTTTCAATAATTCTCATTTGAACTGTCTGCCTCCCTAATCCCCAGATACTCATCATTCAGGTTAGGGTAAATGTAACTTCTTCAAGAAGGCTGACCCATTCCCTACAGAATGGATGAGATGTCATTCCATAATTTCTCATCTTAAATTTATCTCTAATGTAGAATTAATTATAGTGTTTTAATTGTCCATTTGCCTAAGACCTTCTCTTTGGTACGTATACTCTTTATGAGAAGGAACATTTTCTTTTTCTTCACTCAATCTTCAGTACATGGCAGTGAATAACTTCTACAAAGAGAAAATAAATCATTAAAACCTACATGATAAAATTGGTAATCAAAAAATATTTCTAGCTGGGCATGGTGACACATACTTGAAATCTCAATACTAAGAAGGCTGAGATAGGAGGACTTTAGGTTTGAGAATAACATTGGCAACTTAGCAAAACTCTCTTCCAACACAAAAAATAAAATTGGGCTAGAGGTGTAGCTCAGAGGTAGGAGACCCCTGGGTTTAATCCGCATACCACAAATTATAAATATATTTCAAGTGGTGACATTCAAGTTTAAGATGAAGATAGAATTTATGCCCACTTTTTTCTAACTCTTTATTAAAATACTCATGAAGCATCAAATCAGAACAGGGGCATACTGGTTAGCAATTTAGAATCCTACAGACAAAATCAAAGGATGAGAAAAATGGAGAAATATATGCATATTAGATATCCAAATATACACTCACAACACATAATAAACTTGAAAAACTTATGCAAGATACATTGCAAATTTGAATTATATCTTTAAGATGATAAAAAAAACTGGTGTTAACTAACAAAACATTGCATGCATGAAAATAAAAATAGAACTAGTATAACCCTAGATTATTTTCCAGTTGAAAAGGGAAACTGTTGGAGAGAGGGTTAGGGAGCTACATTAATGTCTGGGGGCAGAGGGTATAGTACAATGGTAGAGTGTTTCCTTAGCATTGCAAAGACCCTGGGTTCCATCTGAAGCATGAGAGAGAGAGAGAGAGAGAGAAAGAGAGAGAGAGAGAGAAAGAGAGAGAGAGAGAGAGAGAGAGATTTTGTTTAAAAAAATGCAATGGCTATTGTATTTCTCAGTTTTAGAATTTCTATTTGATTCTTATAGTTTCCAATTTTCTTCTAAAAAATTCCAGTGTTGCTTATATTTCATTGTGCATGTTAGGTATTGTTATTTATGTTGTTTTCTGGCAACTCCAGTAACAATCCTTTGTTGTTATTTTGCAATCATTTATTTTTTGTTATGGTTTAGAATCACATTGTTTTATATCTCCATGTGTCTAGTTAGTTTTGATTGAGTGGTGGATATTGTATGTAAAAATTATAGAAGCCATCCCAGGCCTAGGATAATGTTATTTTCCTCGACAGAGAATTTGCTTTGCATTTGCCAAACTCTTAGGGGAAAATCATCCTGGAAGAACTATAATCCAAGTCACATCACTGAGATGATCTATAGCTGTGCTACAGTCTGTTAAATCATTCCTTCTTCTGTATTATCATTATTCCTATTGTAAAGTCCCTGTTTCAATCCACAGGAAGCATGTCCATAAGCACATACCACTTGAAAGCTCTTGGCTTCAACCTCTGTTCTTAGCAATACAAGGTTGCCAATACTGTTCACCTTCTCATATGAGCAATCCTCTCCAAAAATGTATAAATGTCTCCAGAGTAAAAGCAGGCCCTGGGTCTCTATCCTCCTCTACATCTTTTTTTTTTTTAATCAATAATAGAATGCCAGTTATTTAAAAGACATAATGAATTTTTTTTCCAATTCACATTTCATGTGTTTATTTTACATTTACCTACATATAAATCTGTGACAAATATCTAACCTTGTTATATGTTTCAAAATTTTATTTTTAATATGCTTTTATTGGTGCTTTATAGTCTCACATCATAATGTAAATTATGTTGACAGTGACATACATGCCCACAGCACTTGGTGGGCCCCCCACAATCTCCCCATTTTCCCCTCTCCTCCCTATTTCCCCCCTTCCCAATACAGAGTACTGAGATTAATGTCAGTATATTCACATATGTACACATAGTCAATGGTAATATTTCCATTAATGAACCTCAGTCTTCACCCTCCCCTTCCCTTAGACCACCTCCCTGGCTCCACTGAGGTTTCTCCTCCATTATCTGGAGTCCCTCTGAGATTAGCCAGTCACAGAAAATGAAGGGCCATATGTATTATATGTTTTCTCTAATATGCACAAGCTAGGGCCCATTTGGGATACCTTCTCTATATCTTGATCCAATATTTCTTCTCTGTCTTTGTGTCTTCCAATGCCTTCACGCATGTGTCAATATCAGTCTAGATCTGGGTCTAGAACTATATTTACTTCACATTCCCATTTTTCTCTGAACAAGAAGATTAATCTAATTAGCACCATTCACCATTACAACAAGTAGAAATTTATGAGCTAATTTAAATAAAGTAGTCTCTAGGAAAACCTATAAGAATTGAGTTGACTTTGTTTCTTCCAGATATTCCTGAATTTTTTGGATTGTCACCCACCTTTCAGGAAAAAAAAAATTATTTAGCATCCTTACAAACCCAGAAACATACCTTCTTTAAGAGAATCAACAGAAAGATACAGTGACCCATTTGCATTCTTTTATGTATCTATATTTCATTCTAGCCCCCTGGGGTTGGGGCTGGTATTGCCCTTTTTGAGAACCTGTGCAAGTTCAAACTATCATTACATCCACTTTTATTAGGTGCCTCCTGAACTGGTATATATTTTTATTTTAACTTCTCAATTTGTTGTTTTCTGGCCCACACAGAAGGTATAAATTTGAAATCTAAATATATTTGAGGTTCAGGACCTTGGTTGCAAATTCTCAGAGATGTTTTTTCTGACTCAGAGCCTAAGCAGATAATACAGAAAGCCTTGCTCTGCTGGCAGTGTGGAATTAATTCCTGGTATTATTCAGGTTTTGGTTTCCCTCATTGCCTTCTATAGATTCAAGCATGGCCTTTCCCTGTCTCCCCAGAAGATGTTAAACACTAATTCCCTTAGTTATCAAATTGAAAGCTGTCCAGAATGGCCTTAGCATCAAGCAGGCATTTCACCACTCAGACCCAGTCCTCCTTTTACTTTAGACTCTTAGAATGTATCTTATTTTCTCGAATGCTCAAGGAGTCATTTTAAAATCTATTTGATAAATTTCACCCAGCATTTTTCCATATTTTGTCACAGAAGCTTTTCCAGATTAATTTGACACATTGCTGGAATTAGATGCCTATTGAAGAAATTTTATGTACACTTTTGCCTTCAGAATAAAACACTAGCTAACTGTTCTTATAAATAGATGTGAATACTCACAAAAATCACAGCAACACTGAAATGTGAGAATGTGGACTGACATACTGTCAAAGATGAATGATATGGAGAACTTGTAATTGATCATTGATTCTTTGGCTAGATTAGCAAGGTAAAACATGAAACATGTGATCTCTAGATTGAACTCAACTCAAGACTCATCACTACAGAATTTGAGAGTCTCATCAACTCAGAAACACAATAATTGCTCCTTGCTCCTCACTTTGTAGGAACACCTCTCAGACCTGTCCACCTACCCCATCACACACTAATCCTGCCATTCTCACAGCTACCCAAGCAGTGTAAATGCTTTTATTATCCACAGACTTAGTGATACAGTATTCAGAGCTGTCTAAATCTTCAATTAAGTCAGCCAAGGGGACCAGAGTAGTATACTTTTTTTTCCCTGTATCTCAGAGTAAAGTTTGTGTTAGAGATGAAGTCTGAGAATGTCCTGGATACAATATACTTTGACAATTGCAGTGTTTTTATAAATGTCTTTTGCTCAAAAAAAAAAAAAAGTACAAATTGTATCTTATTATAGAGAAATAGATTGGAGTTTTTCTCCCTACAGAGATAACCAGGAAATGGAACAGGAAAATGTCCCTCCCTAGCCAGGAAAGCCATTTTATACATAGAGAATGCATACACAAAATAAAATTACAATATTAACATTCAAATTTTAAATAGAAAGTGCACTAATGTAACAAACAAAACATACTGATGAAAGTTAAATGTATAATGAAAACATAACATATATAACCTTTATGAATTGAATAGCATAGCAAGATAATATGGATATAGCAATCATTCTATAACAGATTTAGTAAAAATATGATGACTGTACAATGTAATCCATAAGGAAAGATGGATAACCTAACACAGAAAATATCCCTTTCATTTTTCCATAACACATTTTTCAAAAATTTTTCAAAAACTGGAACATATAAATGAAAACAATCTCTAATTTTCTACAACATAAATTATATAAACAGGAATTAGACATTAATAATAATTACTTACATTAACAAATTCAGGATACTTGAAAAATTGTAAATACTCTGAACCAATTGTTAGGCCAGAGAAGATTTGAAAAAAATCCTCATAACAATGTTTCCAGGATTCTATGAAATGAAAACTGACAAAATGAATATAAGTTAATATACTCATTATTTTTAAGTGAAAACATTGCTGAATCATGTTTAAAGTTACCAGTTTAATGGATAAAAACAATTGTTTCAAACTTAATAAAATCTACCTAATCAGCTAATTTTGTGTTTTTAAAGCCCTGACTAAATTTTATTTTTATCAGGTCTTCAATCTATAAAATAAGCTACTTCATCATATTTCTTTTTTTTTTTTTCGGTACTGGGGATTGAACTCAGAGGCATTCTACCTCTGAGCTATACCCCCAGCCCTATTTTTTATTCTTTATTTTGAAACCAGGTCTCACTAAGTTGCGGAGTGCCTCACTAGGTAGCTGAGGCTGGCCTCGAACCCAGATCCTCTGGTCTCAGCCTCCCAAATGCTGGGATTTACAAGCGTGCGCCACCTCGCCCGGCATCATGTTTCTTCCAAAAGGATTGATGTTGATTACAAGGTATCACTTACATAATGATATAGACATCCAAGGCTACATCAAATATGACTATATTCTAATTGGATTTTATGGTAATAATTGTCATGAATATGATTGAAATTTTTCTAAAGTTATCTTCAACACTTTTCAATTAATCTTTACTCTTAGATACTGATGCTATTTTTCTCAGATATATCTAAACTCCTAAGTACAATTAATTTCCCAAATGAACTTGGCAAACCTTGTTACTACTAGAGGGCAGTAAAGTCTTGTTATATATCCAAGAGATCGCCAGAAAAATTAGCCCTTTGCAAAACTGTATGGTGGACTGTGGGATGCAACTTCCAGCTTTATTTTCTGCCAAGTAGTAAAGTCTATCTGAGAAATCAATTTAGTTCTAATATTTGCACTTTCAACACAACCAAATCACTTGATCCAATCCAATCAATAAACACTAATTAGCAAGGCAACCATTGTAATTAGGTTACAAATGGGTGAAAGTGGCATATTCCTTTTTTAAGTATCTGATATTAACACTTTTCCTATAATACTCCCTACTCAAATTATTTTAGGGATTTCTTTAAAATAGTCTTTCAAAAGTTATTGCCTCCCATTATATATGACAAATACTATAAAATCATGTATCTGGCAAACTTTTCAATATTTAATTATCCATGGGAAACGAATACCCAAAATAGAATTTTGGTACTCCAAGGAATATATGCAAAAGTGATTGTCACCTAGCAACACAGAAAAAAGGTGGATGAGAAACTTTCAGCCATTTTTAAAAATGTTATTCCTGCCGTGCAGCCTATTAGATCAGCGTGCCTTGTGAACAGGATTTTAACAGTCAGGAGATGTGACTGTGTTTAAGATTCCTTTTTCCAGTCACTAGTTCATTGTCAGCAGCAGCTACAGAGCAGCTTTATGTGCATTCAGAGACCGCCAGGAATTAGTTCTGCATGACTGAGTCAGCACTGTAGCCCAGAGAAGGAGGATCACTCATTTCCTTAAGCAATTGTTTATTCCTTATTGTGATAACAATATTAAATATTATAATCCCACTGTATAATGGCCATCATGCCATTATACTTCATGTAAAACTTGTCAGCTCTAAAAGAGTGACCCATGCTATAGATGTTACACTAAGTTTAAAGGCACCTTGCAGGGCTTTGCTTTGCCTTTTTTTTTTTTTTTTTTTTTTTTTTTTTTTTTTTTTTTTTTTTTTTTTTTTTTTTTTTTTTTTTTTTTTGTAGCTTTCCAAAGTACTTGATAGCTGTTGATAGTTAATTTAATGTCTTCAAATGTTCTAAACAACACAAGGGAGTGAAATAAAATGCCAGTGAAAGGAATTCGGGGAAGATGAGGATTTAAAACTAGCAATAGCTAAAATTAAACTGATTTTTAAAATTAAGGCAAATATTTTTGTTTCTTTGGTTTTCAAAGAAAAAAATAGTGTGGCATTAAGATTTTCCTGTCTGTACTAATTAGTCTGTAAGCTACATCCCAAAGTAAATTAACATTGCTCCCCTGTGCTTCGCTACTGCCCCATTTCTGTCCACATTTGATCCTTATGATACCATTGCCCAAATCAGGTTTCACTTTGTTCTTTCATTAAAAAGATGATATAAAATGGAGCCGGGCATGGTGGCGCATGCTTGTAATCCCAGCATTCCGGAGGCTGAGACCAGAGGATCCGGGTTCGCGGCCAGCCTCAGCTACCTAGTGAGGCAGTCTGCAACTTAGTGAGACCAGGTTTCAAAATAAAGAATAAAAAATAGGGCTGAGGGTGTAGCTCGGAGGTAGAATGCCCCTGAGTTCAATCCCCAGTACCGAAAAAAAAAAAAAAAGATATAAAATGTTCTTACACTCAGGCCTATATACTAGGTATTGTGTCCTAATTAAGCTCTGAGTTGTATATTTAAATGATGCTCTTGCAAATTCCTTAAGAATGATGAGGATAATTTTTCCTATTTATGTACACTACATACATGCAAATAGTCTCTTAGCTTTTATATATTTCTTAATCATAAATCAAAATATTATGTAAATACAATCTCAAAATATTTTACAAGAATACAAGCACACATGTATGCATATATCTTACCTGAACTCAAACATGTAATTAAAGCCTAAGAGTTTGTGAGGAGAGAGGATGGTAGATATTTTAAGACCAAATTCCTATTTTGTTTTTTTCAATGTATACTATATACATATGTAGAGTTTTAATAAAATCATTGTCGCTTTGTGTTTTGTTTTGTTACTGGGGATTGAACCCAAGGTCATTCTATCTCTGAGGTACACCCACAGCCCTATTTTATTTTTTTATTTTAAAACAGGCCTCTCTAAGTTGCTGAAGGCCTCTCCAAGTTGCTGTGGCTGCCCTTGAATCTATAATCCTCCTGTCTCAGCCTTCCAACTACTGGGATTACAGGCATGTGCCACCATGCCAGATATTAACTTTCACTTTTTAGACCTGGGAAACTGATATTGTTGCGAGGTGACCCACAGAGACACACCAGACTCCATGGTGCCAAAGAGGTTGCTTTGTTTACCAGCTGGCCGGGGCAAACAAAATGCTAAGATGTTGTTGTACAGAATGTTGGTATGGGCCAGTTTTATACTCCTTGGTTACAGAGTTGGGGGTATGGAAAAGTCAGATTTTTGTGGTTATAAAATCATTGCACCATTTGAAAAACACCAGGTGTTCGTTTAAGACAGACGACATATCTTACTTAGATGCTATCTTGTGGCCAAGACAGCTTCCTCATACCATGTGCAGCAAAGCAGATTATAACAGTTAAAATTCCTTTTTATATCCTGGTTTAGTTATGGGGTGCCCCTCTGATCTTTAGTCAAAGGGGGCCTGGGAGAGCTTGCCTAAGACTTTTACGTAAAAATGGATATATACTGTTTCAATATGAAAGTATAATCTAAGTAGGATGTGGTGGTGTTTATCTGTGATCCCAGTGCTTGGAAAACTAAGACAGCAGGATTGAAGCTCTATTGAATTTCTTAATCTAGAAAATGATTAATCTAGAAAATGATTAAGAAATTCAATACAACAGAAATCTGTTAAGTACTTACTCTGTGGCTAGAATTTTGTTAATTGCAATAATGAATATATAAGTAGATGATACAATTATTATCTTGAATGTTGTTCCTTAAACAATATGAAAGTTGTCAATTTACCTGTTAAAAATTTTTGGTTAAAAATATAAGATATGACAAGCAAAACAATTTATAAGAATTTTAATAGCATGTGGAACAGAAAAGAAATTATTCATCACCATATTTTTCAAATTGATCAAATTCCTATTTGTAGTGGACTAATGAGCTTCCTAATGCAAGAAAATCAGGAGATACAATGTGCTGATTTTTTCTAATCCAGAAATACTAGCAAAAATATGGAGAATCTGGTTTACTATGAATTGTTGGATTTAATTTGTGTGTGAGAGGTGGGGAGAGTATTAGGGATTAAACCCAGGATCTTTCTACCCCTGAGCTACACTCCAGCCTATTTTATTTTTTATCTTGAAACAAGATCTTGCCAAATTGTTAAGACTGGCCTTAAGTCCTGGGATTACAGATATGGGCCACCATGCCCATTCTTCATTCATATTTGAAATGATCATATATGTATGATCAAATTATATATATATATATATTCATATTTGGTGCATTATAATCATGCATCATAGTGAGTTTCAAAGTGATAGAAACACACATGTACACAACACTTGCTGCATTTTCCTCTGGATCCCACCCCACTTCCCTCCCTCCAATATCACCTATTAGTGATACTGGCAGTGATACCTTCATATAAGGTCATAGCATTATTTGAAAAAGGAGAACTGAGCTGGGCGTGGTGGCGCACGCTTGTAATCCCAGCATTCGGGAGGCTGAGACCGGAGGATCTGGGTTCGCGGCCAGCCTCAGCTACTTAGTGAGGCACTCTGCAACTTAGTAAGACTCGGTTTCAAAATAAAGAATAAAAAAAAATAGGGCTGGGGGTGTAGCTCGGAGGTAGAATGCCCCTGAGTTCAATCCCCAGTACCCCCCCCCCCAAAAAAAGGAGAACTGGTAAAAGTATTTTAAAAGCACTCCCCGAAGTTGTAAAGTTCAATTTTAAAGATTGAAAGGATTACATTTTACTTGGTTAAAAATTTAAACCTGTTCAGAAATATTAGGATTACAGAGTCATAAAGAATATGATTTTGATTTTCTAGTTTGTGTATACAAAAAGATTTTTGGGAAAATATTAATATGTGTAATATTATGCTGTGTTTTCATATATCACCAGCCAGTTGGAGAGTTGAATACAGATATTATTCTAAGAATTATTCAAAATTTAAACTTTGAAAAGGCTTTAAGCCAATTAGAAGTTGACAATCTGTCATCATAAGCAATCTCTACAAAGCAACTGTTCATGAAAACTTGCAAACACATATTTACTTTGCATACCACAACTCCAATTATAAAATTTTAGAGCTCTGCCTGAGAATGTAAAGATTCAAGGGACTATAAGTTGGGAATTTTATTAAAAGGAAGAAAAAAATAATAGTGCAAGTAGTCATTGCAAGTGTGGATAGATTATTCAGAGTTGAGATTATTAAAGAAAGAAAAATTTTAAAAGAAAAAAATAAAGACATATAAAGGCACCTTCACCTACACAAATAGAGAAAAATAAATCTTCTCACTCAAATGTCATTTAAGTTTAGAGTAGTTTCACTTCTACTCCTTTACTCATTCTTTTTTTTATTGGGTGAATAGTAATTTTTACAATATATTGGAGTACAAAGTGTCAGAAAAATGCATGCATACAACTCTTGTTGCCTCTCCCATGAGGTCCCCCTCTCCTCCCTTATACTAATTCCTTCCTAACAACATCCCTTGAAGGAAAGCTTAGCAAGTAACGGTTTACGATTCCATCCTGATCCCTTGGCATGTTTAAGTTTCTCACACAAACACCACCCACATTCAAGTACTCACTCAGTTCCCTCTTGTCTGTCCAAGAACAAGAACTGTTACTAGGCAACTTCTTGCTAGATCTTACCTCTTGATTCTTACCTAATCATTGAAGCTTTATAATGACTTCCTTCAGAGGGTGGAACATGGAAGTCTACAAAAGACTATTCTGTTCATTAAAACAGTAAAATTCACAGTTACCAACTTTACATGTGCTAAGGTCTCCAGGATACTTCCTGTTTGTCAGAGCCTTGTGTTTTGTCCGGGAATCATTTCTTTGGCCATTTGAGCTTGTTGGAAATTTGCACAATGCAGTACCCACTACCTACTATAACTTCATTTAAAGTAATGGCAATAGCTGTTTCATTGGGAGAGCATACACAAATACAACAAATAAGAAATGAGCACAATTTTTTAAGATTTCTGAATAAATGGATATTCCTTGATCATGCAAATTCCAAGGAACAACTTGATTGTTATTATTCTTTTTCATAAAAGCAATAATTAACTAAATAGGCAACTGTCATTTTAAACATGTCAAAATTGTGTGGATGTGTCATTTGGGTATTTAAGAATTAGTGGACTCAGTTACAGAATTTGTGTATCTCTAGAATTACAGTTTTGTTAGGTCTCTTTGTAATGAGGGCTTTAGGAGTAAGTATTTATTTGCTTGATTTATATTTGTAAAGATCTGTTATTTAAAACTGGAAATTTGATTTTATAGATTCATAACAAATACATTAAAATAATGTTTAAAAGTAAAGTGAGACTTAGATTTTTAAGTATATAAAGTTTCTAAAGATTTAGTAGCCTTCTCAATCTTTCCAGACCACAGCTCAAATTGTTTATTTATACTTTCTAGACCTAGAGACCCTAATAGTTATTCAATTATTTCTTTAAGTTTCTAAATGCTCAGAATTAAAACATTTTCTTTCTTCAGTAGAATATAGACACTCCACCTGGAAGTTCTTGTGAGTTTTCATCCATTATCTAAATGAGCTGTGAAAATAATTCCTTGTTTTGTCTTTAGTACGTGCAGTAATGGACATGTGATAGACTCATAACCTCTGAAAGCAATGGTGTGAAACTCCTCCATACCTGGTTGGAAAAATAGATATTCCATTTTAGCTCTGGTCTCTTGATGATTGCAAATCATATATTTTTCTATTAGTGAGTAAAGCAGCCACTCAAAGACTACTCTTCAGTTTTCATTCAAAAGAAGACAAGAATTTTGAAATATTATGTAAAACATAGCTTTCTAACCAAATAAATATCTTGTATGCAGAGCTATCCAAATCTAAATATTAGGTGGCCATGAACAAATTTTTTAAAAAAAGATTTTTTATGCCTATCATAAAACTTAATGAATACCTGTAATAACAATAGCTTACCAACTTAAGAAATCTCTCTTACTATGCAAAATGACTTAGAAATATTTAGAAAATTAGAAATATTTTGAAGATGTTATCTTCAAAGAAACCTGAAAAGTTGATATCCCTTTTGCATTTTTATTTTAGATAATTATCAAATCAGAAAGACTAAGAATCTTGTTCTGAACTGAGTCATACCGTGTGTTCTACCATGATGAAATTTTATATTTTGAATTGGACAATTACTTCAAATCCTACTTTTGCCTTTATTGTATTTTTTATTCCACTTGAAGTAAGTGTGATCATCGGCATGAAATTATCCTTTATAGGACAAAAATTATCATTTTAAAATTACAAAGTCTTTGATTTATACATGTTTAAAGTATTTTTTCTTTGTTAGAGGTTAACAGAAAAGAACTTACATGGCAAATTCTATAGTGTGCATTTTCTGCACATCCAGGAAAAGTCTGACTTTTTCCCCTTAATCTAGATATTTATAATTTAACACCTATTCTCAAATTATTGCATATAACAACTACCATATTTCTTCTTATTTTGTAAGCAAAACAAGTTTGTTTTAATTGTCTGTTTTTTAGAGGCTATCCAGAGAGTTATAATATTGGTGATTTAACTACTATTCCACCGTCTCATGAAGTTGATTGAAGGAACAGGTTCTATCCATCAAAAAACCGTAGACTAGCAGAAGAACACACAGAACAGATTTTTAATTAAAAAGATTCAAAATGAGTGGAGATATTACATTATATCTATATTACCACAATGCCATTCTCATTTATCCTCATAACATTAACCTTCAGAATTAAGAATGTAAAGGTATTGAATAGTTGGAATAAATTATAAATTATGAAAGGTATAATGGGACTGGGCATGGTGGCACACACTTGTAATCCCAGTACTTGCGAGGCTGAAACGGGAGGATTCGGGTTGGCGGCCAGCCTCAGCTACTTAGTGAGGCCCTGTTTCAAAATAAAGAATAAAAAATAGGGCTGGGGGTGGTATAGCTCAGAGGTAGAATGCCCCTGGGTTCAATCATCAGTACTGAAAAAAAAAAAAGAAAAGTGTAATGGGGTTTTGGAAGCAAAGTTAGGAGTAAATATTTTATTTTGTGTTTTTGCACTTAGAGCAGTTTTAGTTCCTCAGCAAAATTGGAAGAAAGGTACAGAGATTTCCCATGTATATTACCTGCCTTCACACATGCATACATAGCTTCCCCTATTACCAACAACCTCTACCAGCGCAGTAAATTTATCATGACTAATAATCTACATTGACAAATCAATTGCTCAAAGTCCACAGTTTACTTTAGGACTCACCCTTAGAGTTGTACATTCTATGGGTTTGACAAATGTATAATGACACTATTCACCATGATAGCATCAGTCAGAGTATTTTCACTGCCTTTTTAGTCCTCTGTGTTCTATTTGTCCATCTTTCCTCTCAAAACCCTGGAAACCACAGACTTTTTACTGTGCTCTTGATATTTGCCTTATATTGATGTAATTCATTTAATTATATGCATTTAAGATTCAAGTCTTTTTAAATTTTTAATTGATACAAAAGCATAAAAGTTATACATATTAATGGCATACCATGTAAAGTTTGCAAGAATTCCCCTACTAGTATACACCGTGTAATGTTTAATTCTATGAAGTCAACTTTTTACATTTCACATAGGAGCGAGATCATGCCATACTTGTCTATCTATGCCTGGCTTTATTCACTTAATGCAATGCTCCCCAGCATCATTCATGCTGTCACAAATAACAGGATTTCATTTTCTGTGGCTGAAGATATGGTATATATACATCTTCTGTTATATTTGCCACATTTTCTTTATCCATTCATAGTTGATGGACAAGTTGCTCACATCTTTTGGCAATTGTGAATAGTGTAGCCAATGAACATGGGATTGCAGTTGTCTCCTTTGACATACTGATTTTTATCTCTTTTGGATATATACCCAGTAATGCAATTACTGGATCATATTATAGTTCTATTTTTTAATTTTTGAGGGACATCCATACTGTTTCCCATAATGGCTGTACTAATTTAAATTCCCACCAACAGTTTGCAAGGGTTCCCTTTTCTCCATACCCTTGCCATCATTTGTTATCATTAGTTTTTTTTTATATTAGCCATTCATCATGAGGGTCTGTAGATATCTCATTGTAATTTTGACTTACATTTCTCAGATGATGAGTGATAAACATAATTTCACATATTTGTTGGCTCTCTGTATGTCTTCTTTGGAACAATGTCTATTAAGATCCATTGCCCATATTTAAGATGGTTATTTGATTTTTTGTTATTGAGTTTTTGGAGTCCCTTATATACTATGTGTATCAACCCTTTGTCAGATACGTGCATCAAAAATATTTTCTACCATTATGTAGGCTGTCTCTGAACTCTGTTGAACTTTGCCTTTGCTGGAGAGAAGTTTTTAATTGGATACAATTAATAATTTCTCAATCCCTGCTTTTGTTTCCCAAGTTTTGGGGTCTTATCACTCCAAATACTTACCATTCCAATATCCTGAAGTATTTCCCCTATGTTTTCTTCTAGTAGTTTCATAGTTTTTGGTCTTACCTTTAAGTCTTCTATCCATTTTGAATTGTTATAATTAGAGAGAGATACAGAACTAGTACCATTTTTCTGCATGTGAATATCTTATTATCCCAACACCAGTTTTTGAAAAGTCTGCCTTTTCTTGAATGATGTTCCTAGTATCTTTGTCAAAAATCAGGTGGCTACAAATAGGTGAGTTAATTTCTAACCT
Organism: Graphiurus murinus; assembly: GCA_004027655.1. Lineage (NCBI taxonomy): Eukaryota > Metazoa > Chordata > Mammalia > Rodentia > Gliridae > Graphiurus > Graphiurus murinus. Next base: position 15,181 of record PVLC010027812.1, read on the forward strand.
CTCTATTCTATTACAGAGTAAAACAGCTACTCGGAGACTATTCTTTAGTTTTCACTTAAAAGAAGACAAAAACTTTAAAAGATTATGCAGGAAACAATAGCTTTCTAACCAAATAGATACCTTGTATGCAAAGTTACCCAAATCTAAATATTAGGTAGCCATGAACAAACAAAACAATAATATCAAATAATCATACCTGGGTCCTTATCGTGAAAGGACCCAGAATTCATTCCTTATGTAGAATGCAGCAATTAGGCATCTTGCATGCAGATAGGGCCCTCTTCGGTTACCAAACCTGCCAGCATGCTGATCTTGAACTTCCGTCCTCCAGATCTGTGAGAAATAAACTTCTGTTCCCTACAAATTGCCTAGTTTTGTATAATTTGTTATAACATTAGGAACTAACTAGAACAACAGTCATGTCATCTGTGAAGAAAGTCATGTTTCTGCCTTCTCAATCTATATATCTTCCATTTCCTTTTCTTATATCATTAGCTGTGAGTTCCATTATCATGTCTATGGTGAGAGTACATGGTTTATTATTTATTTTATTTTTTTGCGGTACTGGGGATTGAACTCAGGGGCATTCTACCTCCGAGCTATACCCCTAGCCCTATTTTTTATTCTTTATTTTGAAACCGAGTCTCACCAAGTGCCTCACTAGGTAGCTGAGGCTGGCCGCGAACCCGGATTCTCCGGTCTCAGCCTCCCGAATGCTGGGATTACAATTGTGCGCCACCACGCCTGGCTTATTTTTATTGTTAAAATATGTAGAAACACTACAATTACAAAATCTTACATAACGTTACTCTTTCCAAAGATAAATATTACTTCCTGTGGACACTTATTAGAAAAGAGTATGATGAAGAAAAACATTCATTCTGACTCACGCTAAAGACTGAGATATGTGTTCTAATGAACTGCTTCTATGCTGAAAACATGGTCATCCATATCTATAGTTACCAGATTTTGGAGCATAAAAAGGATAAGAAAAAAATGGAAATGAAAAATGAACACTGAGAATGCATTTTTAATGAAAATTTGCAAAAAAAAAAAGGGGGGGGGAGGCAAAAGAAGAAACATCTTTTAGTGGTCATTCTTCCAGGTCCCAAAACCGATTTTTCATAAATCTAACTTAACAATGATTGCTAAACTTTTAACAAATTAGGAGAAAGGGTCTACTGTATCTTTCCAATCTTTGTAATTTATTCCATGTGGAATACTTTTTGGGTCTCTGTATGTACATGTATATTCTGTATCTGTAATAACACAGATATTATTCTTGAATCTACAAATGATCCTGAAATATAAATGGCACAAATATTTATTTTTATTTTAAAAACAAGAAAATCAAGTCCAAGAAAAGCCACATACTAATGCTATTCACACATTTCTTAAGTGGTACTTCTAAGTATTTGAACCCAAATTTTTACCTCCTCATTCAATGTTCTTTCCACTTTGTTACAATCCTATTTAAGAGGAAGTATCAACTTCTCAAACAAAATTCAAATTTTTAAAAAATATTCTGTAGACTAAACATATCAAAAGTGCATTCTTCTAGAAATCACTGTGTGGGGTTACTCTAGTGTAACAAAAAGGAAAAGCATTTATAATAAAATGAACAACACTTGAGATCTACACATATCACTTATTATCCCTAAGCCTCAGTTTTATGTTTTGAAAAATGACAGGTAGAAATAACACCTTTGCCCCAGGTTGGTATATATTTGCAAGAGATAAGATATTTGCATATTATAAATACTGCAAAGTATCATCATCATTGTGGCCATTATCATTTGGAAAAGAAGAGATAATGCATTATCAGGCACAGCTATTTCCTGATGACCACTGTACCAAACCTTTAAATCTTCTACCATTCAGAAGGCTTTAAGACTCAAAATTAATAGGACTCCTGACTTGAATTTAGATCAGACAATATCTTGCCCATCCTAATGACAGTAAAATGTGATTCTCCTTCCATAGCATAGAGCCTAATGTCACTTTGATGCCAGACACCCTGCTGAGGTCCAAAGCATGTGCACACTCTCTTGATGAATTTTCCTCCTGTTTTTGAAATAAGTGCCTCATTTGCTGCCTGAATAGCAGAATTTGGTAGTACCATTTCTCTCTATTTTTCTAAGGAAAATCTTTACACTCTACTATTTCAGTTCTCCTGTGTCCTCAATTAGAATTTCTAATAGAATGTATAACTACAATTTTCTATATAAAGTATGGATGCCTATAATATTTCTTCTTTGATAGTAAAAAAGGAATGCATTCTGTGATATGAAAATGAATAAAAGTACCATTTTCAGAGTGCATGACTAATATAAATCACTTTCACTCTCAACAGTAAGTTAGAGAAGATTTCAAACCCAAATTAGAAAGTGGAGCATCTCCACCTTTATAACCTATTGGAACTTCTGGAGCTTATAGATTCCAGCATCCTGAGCTCAGCCAAGTATCATCAAATCATCACTGACTCTAAACTTTCTTGAGTATGTTGGTAAATTTAAGATAGAAAAATACATTTTTGAATCATCACATTTATAAGAAAATTGAATTCAAGCACAGTATGTAATCTAATACAACCATGCCTCAAATTATTTTATCAAAATAAAATGTGTGTTTGGTCTTAAGTAATATACCTAAAAAGCAGTCAAATATCTACATATAATATAGGCAGTAATAGAAGAAAACACTTATACAGAAACATTTATATAGAATAAATCATATATATAGCAACTGGCATTTGAAAGATACCTAATTTCCCTCTTGATTTCCTATTTGGCTGAATTGGTTCCAGCAATGGATGACTGTGTGTCAACATAAGTGACTATAAGTGACTAGCTGGCCATGGTGGTATAAACCCGTAATCCCAGTGATTGGAAGGCTGAGGCAGGAGGATTCAATGTTCACGGTCAGCTGGGCAACTTAGTAAGACCCTGTCTCAAAAAAAAAAAAAAAGGCTGGGTGGGAGTGTGACTCAGTGGTAGAGTGCCCTTGAGTTCAATCCCCAGTACCATCAAAATATATCCTAGGTATCTGTCATCTTAAATTTAATGGTTGATGATTCAAAGTGAAGTACAACAAATTAATTGGGATAAAGAAGAAATAAGGAAACAATATAGAAAGAAGAAGGAAGGAAGGAAGGAAGGAAGGAAGGAAGGAAGGAGAGAGAGGGATGGAAGGATAGAAAGAATGAAGGAGAGAAGAAAAGGAGGAAGAAGAGAAGAAAAGGAATGAAGGAAAGAAGGAGGGGAAGGGAGACTTTCAGTGAGATTAGATACTCATTTTAGTTGTTTGAATTCTATTGGAATAGTGCCAATACTATAGCAGACTAATTTTGTTGAAGATAACAATTCTACAGTGACTTAAAATATAAAAAGGTTTATACTCCTCTGTATTTTTGCAAAGAAAAATTTGACATCAAGGTGCTGGATGTTATTCTACATCAAGCATATTGTTTTGACATTAATATAATCTTTAAAAATAAACAAATTTATATAACTAAGATGGAAAGTACTGGTTTTACTAATTCTAGTTCTCAAAAATCAGCCTTTTACTGCTCTTCACATTTATGCATGAAAGGGAGGCTTTAAGAATTCAGTGATATTAGTTTGTTAAATTCTAAGGACAACACAAAAATGTCCTGGTGATCTGAGAAATGCCTTTTCTGCTTCTCGCTTTTCAGAATTCCAGTGACTATTCTAGCTCCAGGGGGAGAATAATACATACAATCTGCCCCAAGTCTTTTGGCTTATTTTGAAATCAGCAAGCACAAACAATAGTTCTATGTGAAATTGGGCTTGTATTTGTGTACTAGTATGTTTTTGAAAGTTTTGTGTCAAACTGTGAGACAGAACAATAGAGGATTCCCATCTTCAATTATTTTCAGTACAGATTCTACCTTTTGTCGCAGAATGAGTTAATTATTCTTTTCTGTTTTTGTAACATGCTATAGTCACATGACTGAATATGTATTGGCCTTGCTAAAGTCTAAATTGACTCTTAAAAAGGCCAGTGTCCTGAAACAACTATTTAATGATGTAGTTGTTTCCTTTATCGAGACACACTTTAAGCCTATGAAATTCCTAGTGGATATTTTTAATTGGTTTGCTATTCTAAAATGAATATCATAGCCAGGCGGGGTGGCACACACTTGTAATCTCAGTATTTGGGAGGCTGAGACTGGAGGATATCAGGTTGGAGGACAGTCTCAGCAAGTAGAGAGATTCTCATCAACATAGCAAGACCCGTTTCCAAATAAGAATAAAAAATAGGGTTTAGGTGTAGCTCAGAGGTAGAATTTCCCTGAGTTCAATCCCCAGTGCCACAAAATATAAATAAACAAAAAAATATAAAATGGATATTATTATATATTTTGATTGTTCCCATAAATCAGAAAAAAAATTTCAAATGAGAAGACAACTATTAACTCCTTCAAATGCATTGGGTAAAATTTTTTTAAAAATTCTTCTAAATAAAAAGCTAAATGAATATGATTCCATCTAAGGTGAAATATCTAAAGAGGAAGAGAGAAGTTGTTTTATACTGCATTATGAAAACCCAATTATATTTTCTGTGTTAAAGAAATTATTAAAATTCCCCTATCATATTCCCTTTTCATCAGTCTTCATCTAATGAGGAAAGAAAAAATATTTTATTTGTTAGTAGATAGTTATAACCATAGGGTGGTTCCCTCCTTATGTAAGTACTTAATACTATTCATTCATATGGGATATGGAAGTTTTAGAAACAGGTCTCCTACAAGATCTTCAACCTAAAAGTAGCTCTCCCCTTTGATCACACTTCCTTTTGGGGAAATGAACTTTCACATTAATCATAAATCCATGCTTAATCTTCCTGTGAAGATTCAAGACCAACACTCAGTAACAGTACCTCATTTGATCTCTGGCCAGCACATTCACTAGTATATAAATTTTTGATATTTATGTTTCATATGTGGAACTTTTTTGTTATTTTAAAGAAACACAGGTAAAACGCTTTTTGACAGCTAATGAATTGGTTTACAATTTTGCCAAGCAGAATAACATTTAATCCTTCATATTTAAGACTCCTTTGTGTGTGTATGTGAGTGGGGGTGTATTGAGGATTGAACCCAGGAGCCTTCTACCTCTGAGCTCCAAACCCTCATCACCTTTTATTTTAATTTTGAAGCAGAGTCTTACTATGCTTCTTCACGCTGGCCTTGAACCTACGATCCTCCTTTCTTAGTCTCCCATGTACTGGCTTTACAGGTGTGCAGCACCACATCACACTTATTTTTAAAGATTATGGTTTAACATATCTTGTGTTGAATTATCAAACAAATTACCTCTTATTTGGATATTTTGGATATTTGTGTAAACCAACACAGTTGATGTGGGGAGTTTACTTTTTTCCCCACTTTTCTGATTTTTAAACTGTATTTCCATATATTTTCTCCTCCATCTCAACCTCTCTACATAGGCAACCCTTAAACTTTTGTCAGCATGTAGTCTTGCTAAATGTACATTATTGTTTTGTCTACTGTATTATAGGAAAGTTACTCAGGAAAGTAATGTATGACTAAGTGGTAGTGCACCTTTCTCTGGAAGAGCTGCAGTGTTCTGCAATCCCAGAGAAGAGATCTGTGCTTCCTAAATTCCACAGAGCCACCAATGATTTCCACTTTGAATCAGGCTGAGATGATGTAGTAAAATCACATGGTTGTTTTCATTTGCATTTATATGATTATAATCAGATTGAAAAATCTCTTCATATAAAAAGCCTGGGCTTTCACTTCACCAAAATTCTAAAATTTTACATAATCCCAATGGTTGAATTTTGCCATATGTACATTTTTAAAGAATGTTTAATATTTTTCTATACTTTGGCCACAAAGATAGTTTCCTGTTTTTTTTTTCCTTAACATTACAATTGCTTAATATACATGTAGATCTTTAAATCATCTGGAATCCTCCTTTTTTAATTTTGTCTGTAATGTACAGACAATTGTCTCAAAAGAGCAGATAGGCATAAAAAGTGGAAAAGTGACATTAAGAAAATATAAGAACAAGTTATTGGAGAAGATCCAAGATGGCGACTGAGTGAACCGTCTTTTCACAAACGCCCTGATTTGGATCTAAATTTACCATAAAAAGATCTTTTCAACAAAAGGAAAAAAGCGAAATTTGAACCACAAACAAATAAAGAAGATTAAGAAAGCAGAGCGGGGACAAGAAAAGACACCATCGCGGAGCGATCCGCACTCCGCGCTCCG
>PVLC010027813.1:0-21410 GCA_004027655.1 Graphiurus murinus
TCTTTATTCTTTGATTGTTTGACATTCTGTTCTACATCCATTTATCTTAGGCAGAAAAAGAAGGAAAAAGAAAAATTTAAAAAGTTTTCAAAAAGAGAATTTCCGTAGCTACAAATTAATAATAAACTGTGTTGCCTCCGAGTTTTAGCTCTGTCATTTCATCAGTACTGTTGTCTTAAGTAATTAAACAGCCTTGGCCAAAATCATTAGGAGATTATAGTCATAAGTGTTGCTTTGATTGTCAGAGACCTGTTGACAATTAGAGAAAGTATTAACCGGTTGATATTCTAAAACTTATAATTAAATTGTGTTGGAATACAAATACCTTGGAGTAAGTATTTAGTGATCCTAGGGGTAAAGACAGAACTTATATGAAGAAAAGAATGGAATTTCAGAAACTATTATGTTATGTATGAGCTAATGAAGTGGGAGACCTTTCCCGGTGCTCACAGGCCACTCGTGTTGACAGGGAGTTGAGGCTCCCTGTCCACACTCACCTACAATACCTTCCATGACCCACTTCACTGAGACCTGAAATATCTTCAGTCAAAACAGAGCTTCATTCAGTGGAATAACTAAAGCCAGGACCCAAGGCACCTGAGAACAGACCAAAGTTTGCCTATGATACGTAAATAGTTGCTGTTTACTTAACACATACTTATTGAGGATCTTCTTTTTGCCAAACCAAACCAAACCAAAACCAAAACCAAACCAAAAACAAAAAAACTGTATACTTGGAATATGAACTGAAAAAAACTGATTTCTCTTTTATCCTCTCCTAAAATTTATTATTACAGTAGAGTCGAACAATAAATAAGTAAGTAAATACATTATTAAGGTAACAACATATGGTAAGAAGCGTGAAAGACTATAAAATAGTCTGAATTTTGCCAGTATTAACTCATTGAATGATCACATCACAGCAAGGTAGATAGTATTAGAGGTTTACTGGTGCTGATGTCAAACCATCAGGAAGGTAAGTGATTGTTCAAGGTCACACAGCCAGTGCAGGAAGAGGAAATATCCATCCAGGTGACTGTAGCTCCAGGTCAGCTGGCTAGAAGAAAGGTGACCAGGGGTGGACATTGTGCAGGGAGGTTGGAGGCAGCTCAACTGAACTGAAACTTCACCCTTACAGACTTTAGATTTTCATTCATGGTCAACCTCGAGTTAGAAGAACACCAGCACATTGAGGAATGGTGATCTCGAATTTAGTGTGCTTATTGATTATCTTGTTTTGAGAGCACCTGGAATCCTGAGGCCTTATTCGAGTAATCAGTTTCCCATGCCTGCCTTCACTGCCTTAGAAACCCCTTCCACAATTGCACTTGGGTTATCTAAATGAGCTAAGAAAACAGGCTTGGAAGGGAATATACTGTAGGCTCCAATTGGCTTTCATTTGTTTCTTCTACTATTCTCTCTAGTGACTGAGGGGTATTTTTAAAATATTTATTAGCTCTCTGTGAGTTGAAATAAAACTATAGTGTCCCCATTTGGGAGAGACAGGCTGAAGCATTAGATGTGGCAGGAAATTAAAGAGTGAGCAAGCCTGGACTCCACATCCAGTAGCAGAAAATCCACCTGCCCCCAACCTAAGGGACATAATCTCCTAAGGCCTGTTTTAAATATTTTCATGAGACAGGTTGTGTTTCTACCTGCAATCCACTCCTTTCTTTATAGCTTTCCCCCAAATCCTATCTGACCAATAGGCTCAGACCTACTTCTGAATTTTTATCTCTTTATTCCAGATATTGCCAACTCAGTAATGCACTGGAAACATTTCCATTCCACAAATCCTCCCAACCTAGCCTTCTCATTTAAAAAATAAATAGAAACTCACAGATCCCAAAGGCTCTTCTTTCAGGGGGAATTTTATGAAGACAGAATGTTATATTTTTCCCTCAAATTACCGCATAAAATTATGATAAAAATAGTATACACTTCCCAGAGAAGCTAAATAACACATACATGTATTTTATTTTTACCACAATAGAAAAATGTCACCATCCAGATATAAACAAAATTATGTTATTTTGTAGGTATTGGATATTTCCCTCTGCATGATATAGTTGTATAATCTTAAGCAAATCACTTTAACTCTTTTCACTTTGATATTCTAATTTGTAAATTAAGAATTAGAGTGCTTATCTCATAAGATAGGTGTGGGTATTTAATTAGTGAGTTAATATAAGTAAAGCATGTAATAAAATATGTATGTGTTTGCTGCTGTTATCATGTTTATGCATGATTGTCATACATAGGCATATATTATGCTATGTTATATTTTTACTATAACTCAATTATTTGACAGATTTTCGTTTAATATTTCCTATCTATAAGACATTGATCTCTATATTAGGATGCAAAGATGAACAAACACATACAAGATATCTGTTCTCCGGGGGCTTGCATTAGGATTCATTAAGAAGATACTGGTAAAATTAAAACAGTAGTAACTATGTATCCAATATCCATGTATATATATACAGGGGTATAAAGGAGATAAATAAATGGTGATATGTACTTAAAAATAAATGATTCTGGTTAATGTGATAATGAGTGACTGGGTTGTTTTTCTTTTACAAAGTGGAATCAGAAAGAAAATTTGGATACAGATACTTAGGGAGACCCTTTGCAACTTAGTGAGACCATTTCAAAATAGAAGGCAAAATAGGACTCAGGATGCAGCTCAAAAATAGAGAAATCCCTTAGGGGAAAAAAAGAAAGAAAGAAAGAAAGAAAAATCCCTTAGCCTCAATTCTCAATACATACATATACAATACATTCAAACAAAGGAGAGAGTTAGTTAGCAAAGAATACCAAAAAGGAGAGGTCACAAACAAGAGGAAAAACAATGCAATGTCACAAAAGATTATAGTGAGTAGAATTTCAAGTGGGACAATGAAGGAGGAGAAATGGTCATTGGATTTGATAACACAAACTGATGTATGACTTGGACATTGGTAAGAAAGGATATTCTTACCATTGGTTATCTTTCCATATGCTGCTGTCCATTATTACTATTACATCTAATATTAAGATCTGCTATCATTCATTGATGCTTATTAAATGCTAGAAACTGGCCAGTAAACTCAGTACTTGGGAGGCTAAGACAGGAGGATCTCAGGTTCAAGGCCAGTCTTACCAATTTAGTGAGTTTCTAAGAACCTCAGCAAGACCCTGTTTCAGAACAAAAAATATTTTTAGCATGGGCTTTTACATGGAATAATTAATTTTCATAATGTGAGTCTTACTATTATTATGGTAATTTTTCCATCAATAAACAGAGGCAAGGCAGGAGGGAAGTTAGGTGTTTTGCCCATTGTCTCCCAGCAGGGATAAGATAAGCAGTCCAGCAGTCAGGCCTTAGGCCTTCCTTCCCAGAGCTAGCACTTTCACCCTGCTTACTGTAGCCACATTAACACAAATGAATGTAGAGATGCATGGTAATTTTAATAGTTGAATAACAATTAAGTTTTCAATTTCCTACTATTAGAAAAGTAGGACTCTTTTGAATGTCTGCTACTATAAACTATGAAGAACCTCTAACATACAGACACTCCAGGACTTATTATGTTCTTAAAGTAGAATTATTTCAAGAATTGTGCATGTTAAAAAGAAATGGAAATACCTTCAGATTTCCCTACATTTACTTCAGTACACCTATTCAACAATTCATTTCTCCTTATGTATGCCAGCATGGGCTATTATGAAAAATTAAGACCCATTGGTGATTTGATCTGCATTTTATTAAAACTAAAGTTAAACATCTTTTCCTATAATTATTTGCCATTTCAAGTTCTTATTTTATGAATGACCCATTCCTGTTGTTGATTCTCGTCCAATACTCTGGTGCTTATTTCTTTCTTGTTTATAAGAATTTTGTCTTAATTTTTAATAATATACGAATAGGCAACTTCTTAGCTCTTATGTATATTACATTGCAAATAATTTCCCAGTTTTTATTTTTATTTAACATTTTATTTAAATGTTTCCCCATTGAGATGTTCTCCATTTCTGCATTCAGTCTCCTTGGTTTTCACTTAATTGTTTATAGCTTTGATTTTATCCTTAGATGGGCCATCTCCAGCTCAAGATCCTATTAAAGTTTCTTTCATTAAATTAATATTTTACATGTAAATATATCAGTCTAGAACTATTATTTGTTAAGTAGCCACTTTCCACATATAGGTTTTAAATTGAAATAAAATAAAATAAAACAAAATTAAAAATATGCATCCTCCATTGTGCAAACCACACTTCCAGTGCTCAAACAGCCACACATGGCCAGTGATTATTATAGCCAATAGATAAGATAGATACCATTTTCATCATCGCAGGACAATTACTTGGACAGCACTTCCCAAACGTCAATATTTACCCCATCATGTAAACATAGGTTGAAATGCACATCCTGACTCATATGACCTTAGGTTTCAATGCACCCCAAATCCAATTGTTGAAACCCCAAAATCTTCAATGTGATGGCGTTTGGAGACAGGTCTTTAGGAGGTAATTAAGTTACCAGGGTGTCACCCTCCTGGCAGGATTAGTGCCTTTCTGAAAAAGAAATGAATGACCTCTCACTCTGTCTGTGTCTGCCCTGTGAGGAGCCAGGGAAAGAGCCTTCTGCAGAGCCTGCCTGTGCTGGAATTGAATCCTATCTCAGACTGCCATTAGGTGGTGGGCGGTGATTTTCTGTTGTTTATGTCATTCGGGCTATGAGAGCTTGTTGTGCCAGCACCGACTAAGGCAGTAGGAAAGGGACCTGAACTTCTCCGTCGTTAGCAATTCCCCAGATACTACCCATGCTGTGGGCTCTAGGACCACACTTTTGAGTTGCAAGTGTCTAGATATTTTTTTTTATATGCAAGGAATTACAAAATATTTTCTGTGCTTATGCATGCATTTCTCTGTTCATGTCATGTCATTACTTACTGATAGGCATAGTTATCTTGTGCTAACTATCCACTGTGCTTGTCCTGGACTTTCTAACCTCTTCTATTGATTTACGGTAACTTCTTGTGCTACACCTCAATGAAATCAATGTAGTTTTGCAGTATATTTTAATGTTCTGTTGGGAAGATATGTGCCAATAGCTTTCCAAGTTCCATCAGCGTCAGTTTTACTTAAATTGGAATTATATTCACCATAGTGAACTTAGTAAGAACTAATTATTTGTAAAATTGATTCTACGTAGAAGAAGGAATTCCTCTATCTCCCCATATCTTTTTTCATGGTTCTGTTATGGACTGTATATGTCTCCCAAAGATTCATATGTTGAGGTCCAACACCCTACATGCCGCACTATGGATGGGGCAGGTGATGGACAGATAATTAGATTTAGATGAGGTCCAGAGAGTGGGGTCTCTGATGGCATTAGAACCTATCTCTCTTGCCCTCTGTCCTGTGAACCCATAACCACAGCAGGCAGCAGCTCCAAGCAGAAAGGGGGCCCTGTGCAGAATCAAAGCTAACAGCACTTTGACCTTGGACTTCAAGGCCTCCCAAACTGGGGAAGCCACCCACTCTGTAGTATTTTGTTTTAGATCCCTGAGCTAAGACAATATTTGAGAAGAATGGTATTGTTTCCTCTGAATAGGATCCTTATGTTTGTATATTTAGCTGGTCTTCGTATATGAAATTATCTCATTGTTTCTAGTCAGTCTCAAACTGGTTATTTTAGATTTTTCAGGTAGGAAAATTATAGAATGCCTTTGGAAAGACTTCCCTTCCTCAAGTGTTTGGGTTTTAGTTTAGCTACTTCTATTTTTATTATTTATTTATTGGGGTGTGTGTGTGTGTGTGTGTGTGTGTGTGTGTGTGTGTCTGCACGGTACTAGGCATTAAACCCAGGGGCATTCTATCTCAGAACCTCACTTCTAGACCTATTTTAATTTTTACATTTTCAAAGAAGGTCTTAATAAATTACTGAGAACCTCTCTAAGTTTCTGAAACTGGCCTCGAACCTGCAATCTTCCTATCTCAGCCTACCAACTCCTGGTATCACAGGCATATGCCACCATGACCAGCTGGCTACTTCTGTTATTAAATTTTCATTTGTAATTTTGTTTGTTTATTGTGTGGGACTGACAACTGATACCAGGGGTGTTTTACTGCTGAGAAGCATCCTCAGCCCTATTTTTAATTTTTAAAAATTTGAAACAGGATCTTGCTAAGTGACCACACACTGACCTTGAACTTGATATCCTCCTGTAGCAGCCTCTCAAATATTAGCATATAGGCGTGCACCACCACACCTGCCTTATAATTTTATTTTTTTTTAATTTTTTTTTTTTTTTGCGGTACTGGGGATTGAACTCAGGGGCATTCTTCCTCCGAGCTATACCCCCAGCCCTATTTTTTATTCTTTATTTTGAAACCGAGTCTCACTAAATTGCGGAGTGACTCACTAGGTAGCTAAGGCTGGCTGCGAACCCGGATCCTCCAGTCTCAGCCTCCCGAATGCTGGGATTACAAGCGTGCGCCACCACGCCCAGCTATAATTTTATTTTTTTAAAAATGTACTTTATGTCAAGTTAGGTGTGGTGGCCCATGCCTCTAATCCCAGTATTTGGGAAGCTGAAACAGGCGGACTACAGGTTTAAAGCTAGCCTCAGCAACTTAGCAAGGACTTCATCAATTTAGTGAGAACTTGTTGCAAAATAAAAAATAAAATAGCCCTGGGAGAATATATCTCAGAGGTAGAATGTCCCTGGGTTCAATCCCCAGTAACACACACACACACACACACACACACACACACACACACACACACTAAGAATAAAAGGTTATTCTGTTCACTATATGGATAATTAGAATTTTCTACTTGTGAAGAATATGCCATATTGAGACCTGTAATCTTGCATTCATTCAACAAATACATACCACTGTCTAGATGCAACCACTATGACCCTGCGGAAAGAAAGAAAGAATTCAGCTCCTTAAGGGATGTCAGACAAGAACATATATAAAAAATGAAATACAGGTGGGTGCAGTGGTGCACACTAGTAATCCTAGTACTTGGGAGGCTGAGACAGAAGGATTACAGGTTCAAGGACAGCCTCAGCAAGGTAGCCAGACTCTCAGCAACTGAGCAAGACATTGTTCCAAAACAGACAAACAAAAATCTTTTTTTATAAATTTGTCTTGTTTCAGTCTTCCACGTACTGGAATTATAGGCATTCTCCACCGTACTCGCCTAGCACGTGGTAAATTAGAAAAAGTTACCAGGGTAGAAATATCTAGTATTTGAAACTTGACTATATTTGTCCATTCAAAGAAAAGAAGTAGTTGATTAGAGTAGAGGGTGTCCAATTCATAGACTGTAAATCCTTTTTCAGCAATATTTTATTATGTGTGTATAAGATTGAATACACTTTACTATTTCCGAAATCTTCATTGAAAAATATCTTTTGGACAAGACAAAGGAGGGTTGGCTGGGTCTATTCATAAGCTTCCGACCATGAGAATATCCCATTTATTGTCAGTTTGCTCCCTTGACTCTACAAGTGTAGTTTTTGTGTATATTATTACACTATAAATCTTTTTTTTTTTTAGGTCACTACATTCTCTGGATTTTGGAACACCCGTATCGCCATCTGCGGCTCCATGACCCTGAGTCGGAGTGCAACATCTCCGTTGTTGAAGGCAGAAATCCTGAGCAGCATATGGTTCTCGTTCCAGGAAGACTTTCATCCCGTGCTGTTACCAGAGTGCTTGGAAATCCTGATTGGATGGGAAGGAGATTAGCCTTTTCCCCAGTGGAATAATTTCATTATAGCAGAGGGGTCACCTCCCTGAGCTAAATGTGGAATGAATAATAGAAAGATTACAGATCGTGGAATAAGCTCAAAAGGCTTGGTTATAAATTATGGCGCGGCTTTAGAGAGTGCCTCTTGATGTTTTTGAAAAACCCCTTTAGGGTTTTATTCATTTGGGTAACTGGAGTACTCTATGTCAATTCTTACTTATCTAAATTGCCTAACTTTTATACATAAGCACTTCCTACCATCTGGCTGATTTATAGAGTAAGAAGTGTTTTCAGGACTCTTCCTCTTCTTCTCAGAGTTCATTGAACGGGCCTATTTAGTCCCAAAGGCGTCAACTCTTCATCAGCACCACAGGGGAAGGTAAATTTCACCCTGACTTGAGAACTTTAAAAGATGTATCAACTCATGAAGCATCTCAATGGTTGATTTTCTATGGACACCGGAGACATCTGTATATTTTATAAAGATATGCAATAAATAAACCAACATGTAGCTATTTTGAACACTTAGGGTCTTTGTGTACCTTTATTATTTTCAACTTTAATTTTGTCTAAACACATATTTATCTGGATACTCTTAAAATGTGTAGAAGTACCCTGGCTACCAGTGGTACACACCTGGAATCCCAGTGCTTGGAGGCTAAGACTGGAGGATTACAGGTTCGAGACCAGCCTCAGCAATCTAGCAAGACCCTTAGCAACCTAACAGCATCCTGTTTCAAAACAAAACAAACAAACAAAAAAATATGAAGAGCTGGAAGTGTAGCTTGGAGTCAGAAGGCTCATGGGTTCAATTCCTAGTACCACAAAATCAAGGAAAAAAAAAAAAAAGAGTAGAAATGAGTTTTGCATTTGGTCTTAAGATTATTTGAAAGAGTATAGTCCTTTTCTATTTTATTCAGTGAGACCTAAAGAAATAATTCTGGGCACCAATACACAAGGGTGCCGTAAACTCCTATATACTAATATGTATCCAGAGAAGAAACTGTCCAATTAGCAGACACACAAGTCTAGAATGAAGAGAGCGTTGGACTGAGAAGATGAGGTTGGTATAATGTGATGGTTCCCAAGTGCTATTCTGTGCTATGGGGATAGGGGAGGAGAAAGTGAAAGAAAGAAGGAAGGAAGAAAGGAAGGAAAGAAGGGAGGGAGGGAGGAAAGAAGGATGTAAGCCAGGGAGCAAGAGAGAGAGAGAGGAAGAAGGGAGGGGAGAGAGGCAGGGAATATTATATAATTATATAGTTTCCCAAAGTTGAAAATATTGAATTTGAAAGAATAATCTACTATTATAAATATGCTGTCTATTCTTTGGGGATAAAAATCCCTTTAATTTTTGTGGTAAACAGTTGCAGTTCTTTTCACACTTGGTACATCAGGGCCTCCTCACTTTTTCTGAATGATTTGGTAAATGAAGTCAAGTGACCAAACCACTCTGCTGGCTAAGTTGATGAGACCTGCGGTCTGCAGGTGACCTCAGGTTCTAACCCCTAGAAGTCAATGAGTGTGAGGTAGAAAGCAAGCAACTATATTTATCCAGGTTATTACTTTTCTCATATGAGGAAATGGCCTTCACACTTGTTTATTCAATTTCTCCATAGTTCAAAACATAGCCACCTAAACCTGTTAAAATGTTCATCATGATAAAGTATTTCCACTTCTTAAAATGTCTGCATATAATTTCCCTATAAAGAATCTTCTCCCCCTTTGGCCCTGTTCGGAAAGATGACTTTTGTGAGGATGCTTCACTACTCAAAATAATGATGCATTAGCAAACCTCTTGATCACAGTGTGGTAGCTGTTGCTAGATTGTAAGTGGTACTTTAGGTAGTTTTCAGCAATGTGCTAAGGTTATAAGATGAGAGAGGAGAGAGGAGAGAGGAGAGAGGAGAGAGAAGAGAGGAGAGGAAAGAGAGAGAGAGAGAGAGAGAGAGAGAGAGAGAGAGAGAGAGAGAGAGAGAGATTGAGATTGAGATTGAGATTGGAGAGCATGAGAGAAGGAGAGTCAGGGCTGTGTCCTCTTCTCATCCAGAGGCATTCTACCCCTGGGCTACACCTCCAGTCGGTTTTATTTTTATTTTGAAACAGCGTCTCACTAGATTGACGGGAGTCTCATTACTTACTAAGGCTGTTCTCGAACCTGTGATCCTTCTGTCTCAGCCTCTCAAGTACTGGGATTACAAGCTTGTGCCACCATGCCTGGCTTTCTCATTCTCAGTTATAGTTCTCTTTCTTCTTGTCATTTATGTAATCTTGCAGGATATATTAAACAGAAGTGCTGTCCCATCCAGAAGGTGGATTCACAAAGACCAGGTAAAAAGGGATGAGCTTGTGGTATGCACTTTAAAATATGTGAAATCAGAAGCTCTATAGTCGTGTAACGTGTTGATTTTATGTTCCCCTAGATTGTTACAAGTTAAACAAGCAATGTTTATAAAATCATAGCAGAGTCCCAGACGATATTTAAGAATTAGAAAAATGACCTTAAGTTTATTATTTTTATGGCAAGTTGATGGGTAAAAAATTTACTTTAAATACAGAGTACATTTTTCTAAGAAATTAGTTATGAATATAAATGTGATATCTCTTGAAAAAATCAGCTTACAAATGAAGGTCATTTCTGCAAAAAGTTACTAGAAAAGAAAGTGATGGGAAAAATCTATAGGTCACTATTGGACAATAAGCATATTCTCCCCTCTCAAATTTGAGCAAATGTCTATTACTTATTATTATTATTTTTAACACAGCACAAACCTAACTGATTAAAAAATCTACTTACTATATACTTACTCTTAGAAAAGCAGTAGATAAAAACTTCCAACTAAGACAGACAGACAGACAGACACACACATACACACACACACACACACACGCACACATACATTTTTGTTTGTATGGCACACTTGCACACACACATGTATATAAATTGTGATATACAATGTGAATTATATATTTATATTAAGTGTGATATTAACAACAGAATGATCTGGGTGTGGTGGCACACACCTCTAATCCCAGTATACTTGAGAGGCTGAGACAGGAGGGTCACAGGTTCCAGGACAACCTCAGTAACTTGGCAAGACCCTCAATAAGTTAGTGTGACCCTCTTTCAAAATTGCAAAAAGGGAGTCTGGGGTGTATCTCAGAGGTAGAATCCCCTGGGTTCAATCTCCAGTAAAACACACACACACACACACACACACACACACACACACACACACACTCAGAACAGAATGAAAGTCTCTAGGAAATAGAGTGATTTTAAATAATTTGAGCAGCAAGTCTATAGGAGTTAATGACAAATGTGCCACAATTATTTTACATCTTAATTTAGTTAAAAAAAAACAAAAACAAAGTGCACTCGGAGTGAGACCTTTGTTCCCTACACGTGGACTCGTGTGCGTTCCAAGTGGGCTAGTTTTGTTCTCGTGCCACGGGAGCAGGTGGCATGAGCTGTTTTGATGAGGTTAAAAGGCTCCTCCCCTCTTTGCCGAGCAGCAGCCTCAAGTACGTCAGCAGTAATTGTGTGCCTGGCTGGGTTGTGCAGGCAGGGTGGAGGCAAAATTGATATCAAAAAGGGTATCAAACTGAGATCCGGATGCTCTATTTAAGTTGTGGTTCGTTTTTATTAGCCCCACCAGGGGCGGAGAGCTTATCACTTAAACATTCCTGGCAGTAAGAACAGTGCTTTCGGATGGATACATATTTTTCTTCTCCATCAAGACTGAATTAGTGCTACAGTGGATATAAACGAATGGGGTTTCTTTACCCTCTCCTCATTTTCTTATTTACTAATCAGACTTCGGCTCAGTTAGATAAAAGAGAGAGGCTCTGTTGCCTACATGTGAGGCCTTTAATGAGGATGGGAGCCCCCCAGGGAGTCCAAATCCAAAGTAGAACGATGTTGCTTTCGGGTTTCTTGCCATTTCTCCAGTTGCTCCTTCTCCCTTTTCCAATGGGCCTAGGGAGCAGGAACTATCCAAGGTGCTAGGATGCTGGCAGCTTTGCCGTTCAGTGCAGAGGGACGGCAGAAGCAGAGGAGAGAGATTACCGCTTATTTCAGAAGGTAGGTTCTTTGTTTCAGAATCCCTGATTAATCAGCAGCAGCATCAACAGACTAAGGCAGCTGGAGAGGAGAGAGAGAGAGAGGCAGGGAGGGAGGGAGTTAGGGGCAGGGAGGGAGGAGAGAGAGAGAGAGAGAGGGAGAGAGAGAGAGAGAGAGAGAGAGAGAGAGAGAGAGAGAGAGAGAGAGAGAGAGAGAGAGAGAGAGAAAGCTGGTTGTCACGGGGGAGGGACGATGCCACAAGCTAGCCTGCTCCAAACCTTCTGTATGTGAGTGGCAACGAGAAAGAGCATCTTTTTGGCCAAGAAAGAGACATTTAGGGAGGATGTTTCTGATTTTTTGTTTTCATTTATTTCAGTCTTTGCAGAATATAATCAAATGAGGTACCTTAGCCAGCCGTGTGATCGCTTCGGGTCTTGCAATCATCTGTGTAGCAAAGTGGGTAAAATCATCCAATTTCTTTCCTGCTGGACCTGGAAGGAGAGGGGCTGTGTGTTCATCCCCACCCACTAGCTGTGCCCTCTTTTCTCTGAATGTCGATTTAAGGAAGCAAGCACCTGTCTCCTGCCACAGCATCTTCCTAGCAAACTTTAAAGGCCATTTTATCTGATAGGAAGAACACCAAGACTGCTCTGATCTCTAGTAATGAAGAATCTGGGACTCGACACTTTCCCTGTCCAGATACAATGCACTTTAATTGAAGAGAAATTGAGCTGAACTACAAGTCTATTTCTTATGGTGCTGGATGACTCCTACCGAACTGCCCTACGACCAGCCGTGAGAGGGTGCTCTGACAGACGCAAGTCACCTTCTGATTATTACACTTAGCCCTCCCAGGGGACTTACATTTTGGTATGTATCTCATTTTTTTTTTCAGATTCTCTAAGTGTGTGAATTGAATCCAGCACTGCATAGACCAAGCAATCTGGTTATGGAGTGAGTTAGTTATGGATTTGAGTTAGGGATACTTAATGTTGAAGTTTGCATGTGTTATTAGGTGGGCAGAAATAAAGCCACAGCAAAGGCATCCAGAGCTTTAGTGAGCCTTGGGCTATTTTTACTCCCTTTCCCACTGAATTACATTACCATGGAAATGGTTAAACTAGATTTTCATTAGTAAAATAAGCCATGCTGAATTATTAAAAGCATTGGAGATATTTTCCACGGCATTAATTGGCATTTGAGTTGTGCATGCTAGCTATTTAGCCACTATTCCATACCATAAATATTTTACAACAGTCTCTTTGCACATCTGTGTCAGCAGTGAGAGCCCGGTTTTGCATTCTCAGAAAAAAGAAACAACACACTACCTTGGAAAAAAAAAAAGAAAAAGAAAAAAAAAAAAGCCAAACTAGCAGACATACACTCAAACTGAAACTGCTTCTTCCTGACTGATTAGATATAACTCTCTTTGGGGACCATATGTATTTTAACACCAGCCAATGTCAGGAGGATTTCATTGCAATTAATATTTTCCATACAACTTTAGGTGGACTTGCTGTATTTAGGACATTTACCTATTTTGTTGGAATATTTGCATTTTAATTTTTTTCCAATTAACTAGCAATATTTAAATATAAGAAAGGTAGGTATCCCTTATCTGGAACAACAGTTACATGAAATAGCATTGTTCACTCTCATGGAAAAGTCTTAAAGTTGTTTTGATTGTGCAGAACTACATTTTTTAACCTATATATAGTAAATAAATATATGTAAGGGCACCCAATTGAAGAGGATCTAGTTTCCATCATTTCAATATCCACAAATTTATAATTAAGTAGTATGGAATATTGAATATAGTGTAAGAGTAAAATTGACCACTTCCCTAATTTTTCAAATATTAGACAATGCTCTGAATTCTTTTATATATTGCTAAGTGATAATTGCACAGCTTAATGATAAACATGAGCCATGCATGCAGAAATTATTTTGGTTTTCTGTAAAAAGTGCAACATATGTTATCCTACTCAGCCAACAGGGGACTCTGTGAAGGACATAAACAATTTAGAAAATTAGTGAAAAAAAGGACCTGAGAAAAATATTAGTCCCTTCACAAGAGACTAAAGGGAGTCCAAGAATTTGTAAAGTTTAGAGGGAGAAGCATAAAAATCCTCGAGAAAAGAAGCTTGTCTATTGTTTAAAATCAATCAGTCAATCATAGACTTTCAGTTCAATTAGATGACTTCTACTATAGCTCTAGCCAGCAATTTATTAAACGGACTCTATCTACTTTGCAAAGACTGCTTTGTAAGCATCTGGAACCAACTGGACCAAAGCTCCAAAAAGTAGCTCAGCCACCTGCACTTGCATGAGCCTCTAGTATCAGTGGAAAGATGAAATCTCTTAAGACTAGTGACAAGACACTGTGACAACCTGGAAGTTGGGGGGGGGGTGTAGATCTGACTTGTGCTGCTACTACATTCATATGATCTGTGCCCAATTTATGCAGTTGGGGAAGGGAGATAGTAGAGAAAAACCCATGCAGAGTAATTTGCTGAGGAAAAAAAGCAATCAGTGTCATTGTAGTCCCTCAGCAAGCTTTCTTGGTTGTAACTTCAACATTCCCCATTTTGGGCAGAACAGCTGCATTTTGATGACACTGAGAAAATGAGTAGGACCATGTGTGGAGCTGGGGAGCAGATTTCAAGCCTAATCAAAGTGGAATTATGGAGCGAATGTTTGACAGATTAGAATATCTTATAAGAAAAAAAAAACAATTTTGACCTGGTTTCCATGGGTCGTGGGTTATAACCAGTCTATCTGGTCTGTTGATTTGGTCTCACTAATGTGAAGTCAGCAAATTTTAGGAGTTAATTTGCATACATATTTTACATATGTATATGAAGTCTGATTACTTAAATACTTGTATTTTCACTCACAGTGTGTTTTCAAATGGTCTAAATGCAGGCGAAAAATTAAAAAGGTTCTTCTTTCCTGTTGAATAACAAAAAATTGTCAAATTTGCCTTGGGAAACTTTTATTGGACTGATACTAACAGGTAAAATAGGATTCTCTGTCTCAGGGAACATTCAATGATTAGAGTGGGAGGGAAAAATCTTCCTTATAGCATCAAATCAAGTGTTGTTTGAAATCCTCAGAAATATATAAAAGATGGAGACTAGAAAACTTTCCATATTCAAATAAAATTAAAAAAAATTAGTACAAGGAAAATGTTTAGGCTTTCATCAGGAAGTATATTCCCTAGTATTTATTATGCTTAAGTTGCATTTATAATGCTTATCTCAAATAGCATTATAATATCAACACAAAATAAACTTTATCTGAGTCATAAGATTATCTTGCATGGTTCTTAGGGAACCTCAAGTAATTCTTTCCCAAACCATAGCCTTTTCTCTTCTATCACACAGTACAGAGGAAAATATCCAGGTTCACAGAGTCACCAGGACTTTGTGCCCTGGAAAATCAAAGTTTCAGATGGAGAATATCTTTATTCCAAAAATTCTGGATAAACACTTTAAGGAGTAAAAAAAAAGAAGCCAGTAGACTAGTTGACTCAGAGGCTAGTAAATTAGTTGACTCAGATAATGCTCATATATGTAGAAGTCTGCTTTTGGTAAATGAAAGTACAGGATCCACTGTAAGGCTCTGCCTGACAAGTCCGTGTGTACATCCACCCTCAGCAGTCCTCACGGAGCTGGAGTGGTTGATATCACAATGCATGAAATTGCACTCATGGAGGAATTTGTCCTGAATTTTAAGCAAAGGGAAGAGAAATGCTTAAACATATATGAGAGGGAAGCTGACAGGCTGAATATTTATGTGACTCTTTCTGTACATCCTTTCTGCAACATCAGCCTGTAGCTAATCAAAAGCCTCCTATGTCATGGGGAAACTCAACCTTGACATGAGTTGGTTCCACTTTGAATACCTTCTGGAGGTTGACACTACACTTAATGGATATTTCAATCGATAAAGGAAATATTCTGCATAAATGTATGATCGTGGCTATTTTTTTTTTTTACATTCACGTATTTCTTAACAATGTTCCCCATGTTTTTCATTTTAACTCTAAGGATCATGGGGTATCTTCTCTTCTTGGATTCCCTGGATGGAAAGAGTAGTTACAGACAGAGAAAAAAAGGAAATGAATTTTAAATTTTATTTTATGTTTCTAGAGATTTTATTTTGACATACTTAGTTTATGTTCCACATGCATGTGAAATGGATAGTTTTATTTCTGTGGAAATGCTTATAAAAATGTCACTGTCAGCTCTAGTTTTCAGCATTGAGAAGGAGCAGTGAAGGCTTTGCATAAAAGAAAATAATAAATTTGTTAATATAAGGTTGAATACTTAGTGTTTTGAATCTAATAAGAATTTCAACAGTTTTACCTGATGCATCTTGGATGCATTATGTGAAATTTCAAATTTCAGGTAGTGTCACAATATTATACAAAGTTATTTGTGAAGGGTGTGGTCAACAGGATGTAAGTAACAAGGTGAAAGAATATAATAAAAGAAAACAAAACAGTGGAACAATCAGTTACCTAGTTGAATTTAAGCCAATATTAGTAGATTTTTATAAGAATGAGCACGATTTAAGCTAATAATTAAACAAAAGGAATCTCATGAATATAGAATGCAACAGTGGAAAAAGGCATCAGGTGACCATGTGAAGTAATCTATGCATGTTGTGGGCATTTCGATTTAGTCATTTTAGGTCTTACCAAGAGAGTCCCTGACATGAATTTAAATGTTGGTCATGCTGGGCGTGGTGGTGCACTTTGTAATCCCAGTACTTGGGAGGCTGAGATAGGAGGATCACAGGTTCAAGGACAATTAACATGAGACTCATTTTTCTTGAAGGAGGCCATGAACCTTTTCACTTATGGTTCAGTTGCCTGAGAAATCCCCTTGGCCTGAAGCAGTGGAATCCTATGGAATTTGTTGACTATACGTCCCAGTGCCCTTATTTTCTAGGACAATGGGAGGCAATGGATAAGGAGTCTGACTACAAGCATTTGGTTGGTAGGGAAATATATTAACTCCTATTTTGGCCCCCATTCACACATCCGTGTTTAAAGTGGAACTATACTAAGTATTTTACTCACCTATGTTTCAAAGTAAAATCATGTTTATCAAGGAAATATACTATTACTAAATATAATCTTCTCCACAATTAAGAATTGAGAAATATATCTGACAATACATTCCTGACTAATAATTATGATCATTTTTACTGAACAATTATATGCATTTTGTTAGTGAATCCTTGCAACATAACTATATCCCAACAACCATTTTTTCTCAAATGTGGAAACTGGAGCTTAAAGATGTTTAATAACATATAAAATTATGGACCTAGCAGCTCCTTTGTGGGGATTTTTAGGCCATACTGCAAGATTTCTCATTGGTTGCCTGTCAGGATGCCTCCAAATCTCCTCTATATACCAACCTACCTTTTGCATGTGGACAAGTAAACAGAAAAGTGTGATGGTTAAACAATGAATGGGCCCTAGCCCACTTCTGAAGGCAACATGGAATTGTAGAAAATTATTTCTTATTTACCCTCAAAAATGGTAAAAATGAAGCATGTAGGACCAACTAGTGAAGTTCACCTGAATCAGAGACCTAATCACACACAATGTGGTGACTTATGTTTTTCTTCCACTGCGGTGTGAGCATCTAGGCACCTTAGTGTCTGGTTCTCAACAGGTCCTTGAAAAATGCATGAATAAACAAAGTCATAGGGTTGAATATTTGTCTAGAATCGGGTGACATGAACATTTGTGTGAACATCCATCCTAATCCCATACTGTTAGGTTTTACTAGATGTTATGATTGACGTTCATCTAAAAAATCCCATCTCATCCAGGCTTAGCGGCACATACCTCTAATCCCAGTACTTGGGGGGCTGAGACAGAAGGATCACAGGTTCGAAGCCAACCTCAGCAACTTAATGAGGCTCTCAGCAATTTAGGGAGACCCTGTTACAAAGTAAAAAATAAAACAGGGTTGGGGTATAGCTTGGAGGTAGAATGCCCTTGGGTTCAGTCCCCAGTACACACACACACAAATATCTTCATTTAAAGAAACATACATTTCCATAGAATGGTTTGTAGGAATATTTAATAAGAGAGATTAGCCAGTCTCACGAGTATCAGAAAGTAAAGGGTCATATGTTTTCTCTCATATGTGGAAGCTAAAGAGAAGTTGGAAAATAAAACAAAACAAAACCAAAGACTTCAAATAAATGAAGAATGATACCAGTAGAATAGTGGTAGGGGACGTGGGGAGCGAAGTGAGGGAGAGAAAGGGGAGAGCTGGTAAAGGAAACAGTTCAAACAATCCTATGTACATTTGCAAAGGTATCAATACCAACTTCACTATTATGGATGAGGAGGTGGAGGAAGGCGGATGGGGTCAACAGAGAGATGTACCGGGTGCAGTATGCATGTATGTTGCTATCACACTAAGCCTCAATATGATGTATGGTTGCAGTGCACCAGTAAAAGCATATAAAAACTAAAATGAATAAAAATTAAGACAAAAATATCTTCTCAGAAGAAAAACAATTTAAACACCAGCCAGTTCAAAAGACCACTTATAAATATAAGGTTCAGAAGTAAACAAGCTTGGGAATAGTTAGACTATATAAACTGGGTAAGTATCACTGGTGTCATTTGGATTAGAAGACAAGGTGGGAAAAAATGAGAACTTTTGGGTGGCCACGACTCATGCAACTGGGAAACACAGTTCTTCTGGAGAGCAGAGTGGGAATGGTCATCTCTGGCGTGAGTGAGGCATTGTCGCTAGCATCCTTGTAGGATTGGCTTGGCTTGCATAACTTTGATAAAATTAATTTCCATAAAGTTAGGCTGGCCGGGTGTGGTGGTGCAGGCTTGTAATCCCAGCACTCTGGAGGCTGAGATCGGAGGATCCGGGTTCCTGGCCAGCCTCAGCTACCTAGTGAGGCACTCCGCAACTTAGTGAGATTCGGTTTCAAAATAAAGAATAAAAAATAGGGCTGGGGGTGTAGCTCGGAGGTAGAATGCCCCTGAGTTCAATCCCCAGACCCGCAAAAACAAAACAAAACAAAAACAAAAACAAAAAACAAAAAAAGTTAGGCTGATCTTTCTTTTTTTAATTGAAACACCTCAAGTGCTGAAATCTATAGTAGAAGTGAATTATCGATCATAGCAATGTTTTAGCTCTCAGAGCAATATGCTATTGTAGCCCTTCCCTTGAAATCCTAATCATTGTAGCAGCAATTTCCTCTTCCTCTATGCATCCACCACTTAAGCATCTAACTAGTGGACTGATATTAAAATACAATTCAATTACATTAAATAGTTGGAATTAAAAGACCATTTCATCTCTAGCCCACTAGGGCTTAAAACTAAACAAAATATAATGAAAAATTAACATAAAATTATGTCTGCACACAACTGTAGCCTCCAGTTTCAAAAATGTCTTATATTGGGGAGAAAATCCTTAAATTCAGAATGAGCTTCAAATATGGGTTCACTGGCAGCTGAAATGCTAATAAACTCTGATAAGAAGTGAAATTTCCACAGCTATGAGCCAGGTCAAGAAACATGATTATACTTGTAAAAAATCTAGTATGAAAATGATTTGTAATAAAAAATGAGAATCTGGGTCTTTTACATTAAATAGTTGGACTGGTATTTTCAAAACACATTCCTGAGACTTTTGAAGTAAGATTATATATAACTTTTAAATGGACATCTTTTTCTCTTCTGTTAATTAGTTTGGCTTTTGATTTTTCAATCTGATTCAATTATAGTAGTTTTTTATACCACAATGAATACACAAATGAAGGCAGCAAATCTTATTAAGTTGGAAGAGTAAAATGCTTATTTTATAGAATTAATTTAACTTTGTTTCTATTTTATTGATTAAAGCACATTTTTCTAAACTCTGCCCTTAGTAATTTGAAAATCTCCTCTTCAAGGCAAGCTGATTTTCATAACCTGCTTGTCCATCCAACCATCCATCCATCCATCCATCCATCCATCCATCCATCCCTCCATCCCTCCGTCCATCCTTCAGTCCATCTACCCCCATATATCCATTTGACATCACTATTCCTGCCAGTCTTCCTTCCATACATTATTATGATATTAATTAGCTTTACATGCATACTATTATTGAACTGTATTCAAAATTCTTCAAAGTCTAGTCCTCACCTCTCTTAGTCTTCAACTCAGCAGGAGGTAGGGGTTATTATTACCATCATTTTTATAGGTGAATACAATATGTATTAGTTAAAAGTCATGTTTCTAAATTTTATTTGATTTCAATTTTATTTGATTTTGATTTTTTAGTAATCCTTTTTGTGGCTTAGGCTTTAAACCTTCACATAGCAATTATATAACACATTATCATGGCTTGAGTTATCAGGCTGGTCAAGATGAATAGGGCCCTGGTTATCTACAATATTTGAGTCCTAGGAAGTTATGGTCTGAAGCCATTATGGAGGACCATTATAGAAAATAATAGAAGATCCAAAGGAGATTATTTTCTATACGAATGATATTAGATATGCCTTTCCTTGGTTGCTGCTATAGTTTGTATGAATAATTCAAATTTATAAATTTCATTTGTTGTTTTTTAATGCTTTTACTGGTGCATGGTAATTATACATCATGGTGAAATTAGAAGTGATACGAACATCATGCACATACCACTTGGTGTAATTCCTCTCCACATCCCCCCCAGCTCCTCCCCCTCTCTCCATGTTAGTAAGTTTGATAGTGATAACTTTATATATGGAAATAACATTATTTGAACTGTTTCCTTCATCCATTCTCCTTTTTCCCTTCCCTACCACTCTCTCCCACTCCCTTTCCACTCTGAGTCTTTCTCCTTATATATCTGAAGTCTCTTTTTCCTCTTATTTTCTCTCTAACTTCAGCCAGTCCCAGTAAGTCATGTTTTCTTTCATACATGGAAGCTTGAGAGAATATAAATTTTATTTCTGGATTTTAAGGAAAACACATATAATTTGTATCCAAATAATTTCACTATTTTATTTCAAATTGCACAGAAAACTCCTTATGACAATGAATAATGAAAATCAGATCTGATATATCTTAGGGGTATAAGAAGAAATTTTGTGAGAAAAAAAAACCATGACTAATTATGTAAATGAAGTATGTATATTCACACACAGTATTTACATGTTTACATCATCTTCCCTTCCAGGAGCTTTGGCCCTGACCTGCTAATGTTTCTGCTTTGAAAGGAGTGTTTGAAAGTCAGGTGATACTCCTCTGGTATTCCTTCAAATGCTTCATTCAAATACTCCAAAGGGTTTGTAATTTCTAAGGAGACACTTTCTCCCAATGGATTCTACCATAATCATTGGATATTTGGGATGACACATTCTGGGGATGGTAACCAGTACTTAGCTCTTTAAACCTCCCATGCTAAAGGTGTGATGTCTTCTCCCCCGGCAGGAAGTTCCTTCTACATGCTACCCTCCAAGATGATGAGTGCCAATCCCGAGGAAGACCCTTTGGACGCCTTTCTCCAGTACATTGAGGACATGGGAATGAAGGCCTACGATGGCCTGGTGATTCAGAATGCGTCCGAC